>JACMIF010000615.1:2093-17019 GCA_014805445.1 Diplogasteroides magnus | reverse complement strand
CCACTATTTCAGCCGTATCTCCGCGAATATTGAGAATTGTGCACTGAGAAAATTCACCGTTATCGGACGTTCAGCTGGCTATATTTTGTCTGTTGACACTTTCGAGCTAGCTCTACTCGCTGAGCTAGGACGAATGAGAGAGTGCCGAAAATGTGTCGAAAACGCGCGAGTTCGAAAAATCGCCCAACTTTGAAAAATCGCGCCGCTGCTCTTTTTCACGGCAGAAGATCATGATGGCGGCAACGAATGACATCTTTAGTGGGGAGTCTACGATAATTATGGGCAGTGGCTAATATCAGGTTGGACGAAGATAATCGATGTGAAAATGGGCATACCATTACTTATGCGCCAACCTAATAGTTTATCGCAGCGGACCGGATTCAAATGGTGAAATATTTATTTAGTTCAGGCGTTTTCCCATGGACACTGATAAATGACTGGGGCTAAAACCGTACACGTAGATATCACGTATGCATACCGTGAGTGGGCGTACTGTGTATTCACACAACAAATGGGCCAAAGACCGATTCCCACGGTCTTAGCGTGTTTTCACAAGGGGAGGCAGCCACTAAACAACGGAAATACATGCATGTTTTGAGTCACTTCATCTCATTTGTACGATTGTCTCTGAAGGAGATTGGGGAAGGGGCTTCAAATGTACTTCATTCGTGTGAAACAGATGAAGCCTTCTGAGGATTTGACTCATTCCTTCGTGGAGTTGCTTCTCTGCCTTTTTGTCGTCGTTGTTTATGCCGTGCGTCTCCTTATATGGACTTGTGAGTAATTTTGGGTGCGAATCTGCGAGAAAAAAGGAAAGGAAATGCCTCCTGTTGACTTTTGTATATGGGGGTCATTTCTTCGTTGCACAAGGCCATAAATTGACGACTACAGAAATAAGTACTGCCTGTGATGCAACTTCGCTCTTTGATCAAATCCTTCCATGTGTGCTGATCTGACATTACTCGTAACATGCCCATTTCCAGTTCTCTTTGAGACAAACAGACAAGAACTTCGTCTTATGACTGAGTTCACTTGGCTTGATTCATGAGGAACTTTTCTACTTGAAATGTTCCTTGTCTTGTGATTCCTAGTAAACGTGTAAAGTACATTAATTTTCCTTTCTATCCATCCATTATTTCCCACTGACGACTCTCGAGAAGGCAGCCTCGTTGACTCCAAATCGACTCATTCTCTCACTCATTCATTACCTTATCATTCAAGTCAACAGCGACTAGGCAACTTGGCCATTCTCTAACTAATCTTCATAACCCAGTCATACCCAGTTCCATTTCTTTCCTCTTTTAGTGTAGGTCATTTCCCGCCCATTCAAGATGCCCGAGTATAAAAAAAGCCAGGATCGTTCTTGCAAATTCCCCCTAGAATTCTATTCATAAAACATTAGCATGTGTAGAACGCCCTCGTTAGTGTGCGCGAAGTGTTCTTTCGAATTCTGTGCGAAATGCTTGATTTGGCTGCATTTTGAAGGGAAATGTCACCTATGGAACTGACAGTGGATGCTATTCGATCATCATTTCGCAGTAAGTAGCTAAATCCTCCTGTGTCTGACCTTCCGCAAATCCTCCTGACAGATTTCTTCTCCTCACAACTTGTATCCTCTTCTGGAAGTACTTGTCCGTTTGCATTAGCAGAACAAAGCACTTTTTATGCACTATAATTTTCCGTTCCGTCATTGCATCGTGTCACCCTGTATCTCGAAGTGCACCATCAATCTACGCACTTCGATTCAATAATTATCTGTTGTGACGTAATATATGAACCTGGTTTTCTAAATCAGTAGTAATGTGCACTTCTCTGACTTGGAAACCCTGATGTGAAATGTCTGGCGGCCCACATCTAAGGGACCAGCTGATCTTCTGTAGATAGCTCTGTTCACCCCCTAATGGTTTACCCCCGGCACTCTCGTAGATCCTTCCCTTATCGTGTCTCTACCCTGATTGTTGTTTGTATCAGATGTGTGTTGTGCATCCTCACAAGTGCCGTTAGCAACCACGAACATGTGAAATGTGTCTCCATCCCAAAAATCTCTCTTTCCCCCATGTCTGACTGTATTAGTCATCCATTTAGGACCCATTCATATTCTAATTCCATCTCAAAGTATCATCTTTGCAGGCAAGGGCATGCGAATGGGCAGACACACAAGATCAGCACACTCAATGGACGACAGTAACAAGTGAGTCGTCCTTATAATCAGACATCAATTCTGGCGGGAAAATTCAAATTTGAATTTTCAGTGATCGACCGAGCAGGAAGATCTCAGCAGATGCAGTCATGCGAAAAGCCAGCTTCGCCAATGCAAAAATGGTAAGTTATTTCTGTCTGATCAATGGTGTTCGTCACGGTCCAAGAATAGGTTCAATTCGGGGTATTCTAAGCACAACGCACAGATGAAGCATGGTGAGACTTTTTGCGACTTTCGACATTGCGTCACGAAACTTGGTGAATGTACTGCAATTAACGTAACGTGAATCGGTCAGTCTGGATAAACTTAGCCGCCATATCATGCAGAATGCTCATCAGGCTGTGCTCTTCAAGATTGAATCATCCATAGTGATTCTCCGTCATAGATCCTTGGTTTTCTATTTTTCAGCATTCGACACACGTTTGCCTTTCCGATCGGTACTTTCTTATAGTCTAACTAGTTGATATCTTCTTCCTGAAAACACCCACATCATTTCTCCGTTTTCTGACCGTAGGTATATTTGGGATGAGTCAAAGATCCACATTAATATACCCGTGATTTCTCATGTCAGTGAAGATTCGCCTGAAATCGCAAAGTCCCCATAGTAGACTATGTAGGTTCCTAAACAGTTACGCCACTTTCTTGAAAGATCACTGACAGTGTTTCTGTGGTCGACCAGCTTATGGTGCATTCCGTTCACTTTCCTGTGGGATGTTGACCGTTGTCATTAGCACACGTGAAGTACACGGAGTGATGACAGACAGAACGGCCAACATTCGCCATCTACTGAATATCCGTGACCACCAACACAATAATGGGGCAATCTTCCATCTACTTTCCCTATCTGCATGGTCTAAGAGTTGCAGCCACTGTTTATCTCTCAATGTCGTGAAAACTCGATGTGACGCATCCTCCTCTATCACAGATCACTGTGTGAACGGACCGACCGACCATCACAAAACCTCCTCCTACGACCGTTGTGTAGTTATGGCTGCAGGCAGACAAATAGTGTCTGAATGAAGCGTGATTACTCTCCAATTTTCGATGCGATGGCATGTGAGACAACAAATTCTCCTATCCCAATATCACTGTGTTCTCTCTCTAAGGAGAGATGAAGTAGTCGTTTGCCCACGTTCTTCACTTCCCCATTCCACAGTTCATCATTCACACAAGACAGGATAACTCCCATTCATTTCTATCAGCAACAACAACGAACATCCCCTCTGAAGCAGTTTCATCGTTCATTTCGTCCTCTTGTCCTTCTCTCTGCAGGAGACAAATCCAATTCGTTCCAATCTTTTGCGCGGTCGTCGTCTTCCTTTGTCTTCTACAACGAAACCCTTCATCGTCTGCCCTCCTCAACCCTCTCCTCGTCATCTTATCCTCACTTCTCTTCTCAAGCTGTTCCTCAACCCACGTTTCCTGAGCATTGTCCCCTTCTTCTTCTCCCTTCATGTCATCTCGATCACTTCCCTCTATGGCCATCAACGTTGCCCGATCACGGTCATTTCGAGCTGCCGCAGACCTTCTTATGGTAACGTTTCACTTTCCTTAGGAGCATATTCCTCGAAGTCTGACTTTTCTCCATTAGAACTTCCCCGTGTGGTGACGCTTAGCTTAGATAGATTCTATTACTTCTCAGTTTGTTCTCACAATGGGTAAATCTCACAACATCTCCGTCTGCCGATTGTAGTCTTTGGATGAATTTCCCCCTGAGTACATCTGCAGTCCTCTATTGTCATAGATACAATGCGATTAGTACTTCACTAATTTGTCTACGTCTCTGCCCTTCTCACTCTGGACTGTCTGGCACTCTGTCCACCTGAACTGTTGTGTCTGACATGTTTTGCGGCTTAATAAAACTAGGCCGATTTGTGTGGGACGAGTGGTCCTTCTCTCTTGCGTAGACACACGAATTATGAGACCTTGATGAGTGGTATCCACATGCTATTCATGTTGAAAAGAAGTTAGAGAACACGGTAAATGAGGAGTGAATGGAAGAAGAAAAGAGGGAAAGGATCCTCGGATGAATGATCCTTTCATCACTAACACACATTCAACTATAGTTTTTTTCTGCCATCTAGATCCCTCCAAGTTTTGATTTCACCTTAGCCCTGCAGAACGAACTCCTGAATTTCTCAAATCCTCGCATGTCTAGAATTTTGTTGTGCTCCTCTGTGTCTGAATCCCCACTTCTGCTCTTTTGTGATACCTATTCTCCTGTTTACGGGATAGGCACCTTTTTGCATTAACGTGTAGATCACTAATTTTTTGATCGTCTTGTCTCGCTTTCCTCGAAAATAAGAAGATAATTGAGAAGGAAAAGAGCACAAATCTCCCAATAGTGCTTCATTAATATTTTCTCTTAGCTGTTGTGTTCCAAGAATACTGCCTGTAAGAGAATCTTGAAGAAGTGGATTCCCCAGCGTTAGAAATGAATTCACGAGCCTGGGTCTTCTTTCTCGCAAGAAATCATGTGAATGAGAAATCACTACAGCAAAAGTTATCTATATGTACATGAAATATTGAACTTGACCATTAGTCATCCATAACGAGGTGACTCAAGTGGCTTCTAAGGAATGACGGCCTAATAGAAGAAGCGACCTTCCCATGGTGGAATCCCCGCATGTATCATGATCCTCTCTCCAAATTGAACTGCGTCCTTGTACTTCTCCCGCAGTGTCCCGATAACATTTCCCTCTTTTGCCATTCTCTCCACACTGAACAGTCCACACCCAACTGTTCCATCGAGAAAAGCACTTTGAACGGTTATGACGCGTTCTTTTGCCCTAAGGGGAATCATTCGAGAGACAACCAATTGGACAATTTGGTGATCGACATTCATTCCTGTTGCATGTGATTATTTCCTTTCTTCTTTGCCTCCAGAGACAACCTCCCGCGAGAGGGGAATGAGTGTGAAGCTGGCGAAACTTTCCCCATTTCGTTCTCTTAATTCACCTCAAAGTGAAGAGGAACGGCATGGAACGGGAGAGTGTGTGCACTAATGAGGATCCACACAAGGGTGGAGGAATGTCTCCCATTCCCTCTTGTAGTTGTCTTGTCTATGATGGAATACGAGAAGGAGAGCATAGACTGAAGAGCCCTCAGGGCATACAGGATTCATCTCGTAACTGTTGACGGCTGTGCACGACGGTGCCCCCTTCGACCAAGTCCGTGGGGAAGTCTCTCTGATCGTCTGGCACTCTCTCCAGCTTCCTCTCTGTCTCTGTTCCCTCCTGGCCCCGCCCCTTCTCCTTGTGCTGGAGGAGAGAGGAGAAAGAGAGTAACTGATAGCCGAAGCTGGAGCGATTCTGGAGAGTGTGGGCCTGGAACAACGGGTGTCCAGAGCCCCATCGTGGACCGGCTGGATCTTGTTCTCCCCCCTCTGGACATCGAGTGGCCCCGGCTAATATGGCCCTACATCTGCTGAGTCCTTCTAATGCTCCATCACCGAGGATCTCTCCTGCCTCCTCCTCATCCACAGTGAATGGAGATCGAGCATCTCTGGATGCAGGTGTTCCTGGAGGATGTTCTCATCTGCACACTCCTGATGTCTCTCCACACAGACACAGTCTTCCTCATGCTCATGCTTCCCTTGTTCCTGAATGGACTCTTGCTAAGAGAGTGATTCTTTTGAGAAAGACTGCCTCTGCACTTCATCTCCAGATGGTATGCCCTTACTTATTTCGAGAGCACCTTTTCACTTAACGAAGCCAATTCACTCTGGGTGGTGTTGCCCCCCGGGGGTCGTCGATAATTGTATGTGCGTGTGTGTTGTGTATGAGACAGACACGTCTAGTAATCAACGAACGTCGAGGATTATGACACTCAACACCACTTATACCATGGGAGAAAACGTGGCGAACACCTAGCTCAAACCCGATTGGTATATGTTTCATGAAGACTGTATTTGATTCAGGCGAAGCATCGTCAGCAGTCCGAGTCGCGTGGTTCGAACGGCGGCAGTGAGGACATGGACAGTTCGAGGAGCAGGGAGAATCTACAGAGGTCAGAGCATCGCACATCAAATGGGGAGGGGATTGAGTATGGCAAAAACACGACTTAATACGTGAAAATATCGCGCTTAGCCGAAGCAAGGGGAGAATTGTTGATGACTGACTCTTTGGCACAATTTGTATCACCTCAAAGGCAATCTAACACATTAGAAGGAAGGGCTTCGATGTGTCATACGACAGAGATGGATTCATCCCTCGATTCTTGCTTTCTATTTTATTTCTGGAGAGGGAATAGAAAATGATCTTGTTATCGCGAGGAACGCATCCTTCACGTAAGTACGCCTGCTTATTCTCTCCTCCCTCTCAACATATGCTGCCATTACGATCAAAACGGTGCTTGAATGCCCGTTCCATGGTACATCAATAGGTGTTTTAACCGTTCTCATCACTCCAAAGACTCTTCGTTCTCTCTAGTTTCGGACCGCGATACAAAGACAAAAGAGATCTCCGATATGCGCTCATTTCACATGGGCTCGATAATTTCTATAGCGAAGGAAAAATATTCTGTCACTTCCCCCTTAGAATTCCTCTGATTCTCTTCCCTCTCTTCATTTCTCGTTCTCTCTCCATTCCAGACGGTTTTTCCCGCCCGCAAAAAGTGATCATATGCAGCCGAAATGGAAACCATGTCGTGTTCTCGTTGATTACATTTTATACCGGCCCCTTTGAGTTATTCGGGACGAAACATTGGACACTTCTCATTCTGTCTTCTCTACACTCTCTCTACTATCACTCAAGTCTAATGAGAGACTCAAAACCATTTGAGGCAGCTAGCTAATCAACAGCCTCATTCAACATTTGTGTGAATCAGCATGAAATGAGACACATAGAACGACTACCTGGATAGAGGGATGATAGAGGAATGAGATAGAAGAGGTCAGAAGAGAGTAAAGGAGATGTGAAGAAGCTCATTAGTGAAGGAATCAACAGGATTCCCACAGTCTTTAGACGCCTTTCACGTATCTCCTGAGAACATTTGACTTATTTCGTGGGGGGACCGAACATTCATCAATTCATTCCTGACTACAAATCATTGCCTTCTAAGAAGTTTGCAAATCTTCCATCCACTAATCCGGATGGACTTTTATTTGGTGAGAGTTGAATGAAGATATGATTGATATGTATTCTGTGCCTTTTCTCGGCCATCTCATCCTATTAGAGACCCTGGGGAGAGGAGAAAGACAAGAGGGGAATTGAGGGAATTGGGATGAAAAGAAGAAAGGAAAGAAGAAGAAGTAGACAAACACATGAATGGCACATGGATATAGGATGCAATATTCGGGTGAAAGACAATGGACATTTGCGCCACTATGGTGAAATGTACAGATGCACCATCGTTTTTGTCACTCTAACGGCGCAAGTATCCATGGCACCATTATGGCGCGAACGTCCATGGCGCACTTTTATCTTTGACGCGGAATATTCACGAAGACCCCCAAGGGGCAATTCTCTCCATTTCTTTGGCGGTATTCACTATGAATTAGTCGAATTCGTATCTCTCGGATAAATCCCTTGGGATGATAATCCGCCAAATTCACTAGACTGTACTCTCACCACCCTCAGAAAGTGGTGTCAGACCATGTCTATCAGGGGGTTACGGTAGTCGGGCCAAGGAGGACATCCTCAGAATCAGGAAAGAGCCAATTTCGTTGCGGGAACTCAACATGTCTGACGCGAGAGAGCTCTTGATGTGAAGGAGTGAGTGGAAGTGTTTTGGATGCAACGAATGAAGTGACAGTTCATTTGAGAGAAGAGACTGTCACAGTATCTGATGTCAATGAACTATGCACATAAATAAGGGAGGATTAGAGCCTAGGCTTCTTCGACAAATAGGAATATATTCAGGACAAGAGTTCCTTATTGGTCCTCAATTCATTTGCGGAACGGTAGGGCCTGTAACTACAGCATTCATTCATGTCTCTATACAGTATAAACTATACTATTTAGCAAACGAGTAGAGAACAGCATTTTGTGGTGCACCGAGTAATTGGCTTCATTACCGAGTGCTTTCTAACTATCCTGTTTTAGTTTTCTGTGATCACTTGGTACAAAACACAGAGATCTCACAATGTTGTTGTTGGAAGAGTCAAGAAACATGACCTTAGGCTCTTCCAATGTTGTTGTTTCAAACAATCACTACTGGAATAGCTACAATGTGGCCCACTTCTCTCATTTCAAAGCGTATGCATTGCATGTTTTGCATCTACTTGTGCAGAACGCTTCTCCTTTATCTCGTGGTTATAGTACCAGGCCGCATTTCCGGTGTGGAAGGTCCGGTTACGTGGTAGGCATTCATCCTTGTTCTTCTAGAAGAATGGGGGAGGAAAGAGAGTGATACCTCCCTGTGGGATTGGACATGTGCACTCTTCAGTATCTCATGGATAGACAAGAGAGAAAGGGAATGTTCATGTTCTTCCATCACTTCCCATCATGTGAGGGCGGTTGTTGAATGACTCCGCACAAATTTGGACTCAAACAATGCTTATTTTTGAACCACGAATGAACAAACGACAAGGGCAACCCGAGTACAGTAGACTGTAGTCAAGTGGTTTATCTACTGAGGTCCTCAGTTTGTGTTAGAGTGCAGGAAATGGTGTTTATAATGCTGACATCGATGCTGTGTAATGATGTACCATGGCGTTTTTCTGGTGCTAATCACCATTTCGGCGTCACAGTTCCCAGTCTCTCAGTGTCTATTTTGGGTAGATCTTCTTATATACTTCGTCGTACCAATTTCCTTTGAGTCTCTTGATATTGCCTTTCATTCAGTCTGCCTCCACTCACACGCTTTGTTTGGCCAAAACGGACGCTTAGCCGCCGATAATTCGGCCTTAATTTATATCTCCCGCAGTTGATTTAAAGACAGACAAAGGCATTCAATGGAATAAAAGTACTGGGGACAGAGGAAAAACAAGAGTGTAATCCTGCAGCGTCCCTGAGAATCAGGAGAAGCTACAGTAATCCACAAGTTGGCGATTCAGGGAAGGCTCTTCGTTCGGCGATGAGCCATCGTGTTCTGATGGAGGAGGAGAGGATACGGGAGGATCCAGAAGGGCCAGAAGTACCACATCCACAAGGATTAGTCTCTTCTTTGGAAAGGTCAGTCGTTCAGCTAGATTGAGTTCGATATTTAAGAGACTGAGATTCTTAGGTCTAAAATGATGTAATAATACAAGATGCAGGGCGTTTTTTAAATATTCCGTATTCACGCGTGGGAGCGTAGATATTTGTGGTAAGAGAGAAACGAGGTTCTCTTCTATCGTTTGTGTTTGGCATGGGAAATGGAGAAAGTGAGGAGAGAAAATAGAAACCTTAGAGCATGACGTCAGTTTTGGTCTCTTCCGTTCGTAAAGAGGATATCAAGGACATCTAAGAAAGTGTTCCATTTCAATCCTTGCTCATTGGACCAGGCTGAGCTTTTGCACAAACAAGATGTGACAGTGGAAAAAACATAGAAAATGCCCTAATTGTCGTTGGCAATCGTCGACTAAAGATCACGTGGTGCTTTTAGAAATGGTTGTTTTCTGCAGTCATTACATATAATACACGTAGGCAGATAAACGTCCTCACTGCAGATAAATGAATGCTGAATTAATTGTCGCTTTTTTCAGAAGATGGAAATGCTGAATGCTCTGAAGACTCTCAAGGAGACTTCAGCATCACGTGCTCCAGATTTCCTCCAACTGGAGGAACACTGGAACACTATTGTCAAGAACTTTGAGGTACCGTAATCCTCCTGGGAGTCAGAAAAATACTGGATGTTTCAGCAACTTCCCCTGAGGGCGAAGCATCAGCAGGAGGCCATATGGGAGATTGCAGTGACTGAGAGAAACTACATTGAGGTGAGACGATGGCCGAGTGGTTGTGATCCAGACTGGAACTTATCACGGAAGTGGCCATTCCTTATTTGGAATCCCTACTATTTACTCTCTCCAATTCATTTCCGGGTATTGTTGGCACATCAATAAACGGGTGTCGTGTGAAAAGTGTAAACAGAGACGCAGAGGAGGGGAGAGAGTACCAGAGATGGAGAGCGTCTTGTTCATACTGTGAATTATTCTTTAGTTTCTCATCACTCATGAAAGCTTATTGGGAATTCTCGCGCCGGCTTCAAATCAGACTGGGAAATTGAGAATTTGTTGTGGACGTTAGAAGTCGAGAGACCGAAAACCAGATGCCACAAAAGGTTACGACGAAAAATTGCAGCATCTCCGACACATGGACGACCTGCAGAGATACCTGAATGATTTGCGACAACGAGGATTCCTTCCAGAGATTGAACCTTACAAGGTAGACAATACACTATTCCACTTGCATCTCGCAAATTGGAACTGATTCACCAAATGCCCTTTTGAGGTGTTTTGTAACTACTCCGACCTCTACCGATGCAATGTCAACTTCTGGCGGTCTGCAGTGCTGCCCATGTTGGACAAGTCCAGGTACAGTAACCTCTTCTCCACATTCTTCCAGAGTCAGATCCAGACCAGCGCTTGTATAAACAGCAGTAACAGGATTTAGTGCGCTGGAAATATGCCAACATTGCAGAGCGACCGGCTGTCCTTTGGATCCTCTGGAGCTGTGGCCGGGATTCGAAAACATTGCTGGATGGAGTGAATTCTACGTGAGATTGCACGTTGAACACAACAGGGAATATGTACAGAGGGCGGTGAAGGAGAACACTCTATTCAAGGAATTTGTCGAGGTACGGTGACTGCACATATACCGTAATCTCGGTCTCGTTGTGAGAGTTCCGATTTGAAGTTATTTATGATCATTAAATTTACTTCCATTTCAGTGGGCCGAAGCACAAGAAACGATGAAGAGGTTGAAGTTCGTTGAGACAATCTCCACTTATCCCATGCAGCATATGACGAGATATGGACTACTTTTGAGTGTAAGAATTTGAAAAAATCTTGACTGTGGAATATCTTTCACGAAGTCCATAAAATTCGATTTTTTCTTGGTTTGCAATTCATCCAAATCCTGATTTGAAAAGATCAACTCCATATTCTTCGTATTACAGGCCATCCTCAAATACTCGACCGATGCAGAGGAGAGAGTGACTCTGCAGAGAATGATCGACGAGGCAAATGCTGCCACTCACAGGTACGGTAGATCCCTCGGTCAATCTCTGTTCACTGGGTCAGAATGATTACTGTAAGCATTGCAGACTCAACTTTGAACTGGACAACAAGGACCTGAGGACGAAGCTGAGCAGTATCATGATGAGCATTGAGGGATGTGACTATCTGGATGGGGATGAGGTTGAGAAGGTGAGTGTCCTGAAGGGAAATCCATGAGATACTATAACTAGTCCTGAAAGGAACATCTGGTTACGGTAGTGTTCAGGTCTGGGGCAACAGACCGCCAATCAATCTTATCGCGCTAATGCCGATGACCTGCCATCACAGAAGGGTGTTGCTGAAGGGAGATGTGAAAGTGAAAGAAGGACGAACTGCAACCAAGGTGGGCAGCCTGAATCAGGATACATTTTCAATTTTGGCGGGAGATAAACATTTAAAAATTGATTTTTTAGATCGACATGACTTGCTTCGTCTTCACTGACATGTTCCTGATGTGCAGGGCATCGAAGAAGGTACGATTCCACTCGGGACCCTACCGTAACCCTTTATGTTCAGGCCGATCGATTGCGGATAGCGCGGCCACCCATGCACATCAACAAGATCGTTATTTACCCTGCAGAACCAGGTGAGACTATTGGTGTAATTTCGGAAACAATAGAAAAGTCTGGAGTATAACCATTACGATGTTTTCAGCAACCGGATTCTATGTGATGTACATGAACGAGTTCGGTCCGAACAATCTCTTCCTACTTACAACTCCCTGCACTGATGATACAAAGTAGGAGAGAGTTACCGTATCCCGGATTTCGTGGTGGAAGCCCAGGCAATTCCTTGATTCAGGCGCTGGATTGAGATGATCCAGATGGCGAAGGATGACTTTGCATTGGCCATGCATCCTGATGACATAAGAAGAGCGTAAGTGACTCAAGATATAATGACGTCATCGATCGATATTTGCAGAGGAGCAACTCGTCTCTTCCTCGATGGCTCTGGATCCACATGTTCCCTTGGACCGTCCTCCTCAGCTGGTGAGTGACGTCATCGAAATCGGGAGAATGACGAAATACTATTACATTCAGTACTTACCGAATCCATTTGAGGAATGCTTCCAATGGCACCGTATCCTCCTCTTCA
Source organism: Diplogasteroides magnus (assembly GCA_014805445.1). Classification (NCBI taxonomy): domain Eukaryota; kingdom Metazoa; phylum Nematoda; class Chromadorea; order Rhabditida; family Diplogasteroididae; genus Diplogasteroides; species Diplogasteroides magnus. Next base: position 4,585 of record JACMIF010000615.1, on the reverse strand, counting down.
CACGATGATCGCACACAGGAAGAGTAACAGCATGGACAGTCAGGCTGTGGCTGCTGCAGGACATCAACACAGTGAGTACTGTAGATGGAGTAATCGATAGTCGCAAAACTGCAGCCTACAGATTACTGTAGCTGAATCCATTACTTATTCCTTTCATTCAGTCTCCGAACTGCGCAAGGCTGCAGTGATTTGCTCCACCGAGCAGCTGGATAGGCAAGGTGAGCGTGGAGACAGTAGCCTAGTGGATAAAGCATCTGTCTCGTGATCAAAATGTGATTGGTTCGATTCCTCGGACTATCGTTGTCCTTTTTCAGGCAATCATTCCGAGGCTCGACTTCCTCCTCGTGGAGGACACAAATTGAGTGTTGCATCATGTGTGGCTGCACCCATCTCCACAAGCAAGTCAAGCATTGACCTCCATCTGGCAGTCAGACCAAGGAACAACAGTCCTGGTGGGTACGGTAGTCCAACCGGAATACTGTAACTGAGATATGAAATCGATTTGGGTTACGGCAGTATTCTTCCAGAGACTCATGGTCGCTCACGTTCGAATTCATCTGGACCTGAAATCGGCGATGCGTCGTCGTGTCTTGAAATGCAGGCAGAGGACGGTGAGAATGATTTCTTTCACCAACTCGCATATTGATTGAACTACCGTAACCTTTCAAATCGTTGCAGGACAAAGAAGCAGAAGTCCTTCTCCCACCATCAGGAGGCACACAGTGGAACTGAATGGAAGAGGAACACCGGGAGGTTTGTAGATGTCGCCGTTGAGGATGACTGTAACATTCCCTTCAGGAGGAGGCTCACCTCTAGTGTGCACTCCTCAGGGAGGACGAGGAACACCTCTAGACTCGTTGAGGTACGGTAGCTTTCAACTGGAGTTTTGTCTCGTGTGGAAATAGGATTACGGTATTGATGTTGAGGGGAACTCCACGATCTGAGTCTCCAGCCACTGCATCTCCGGACACGGAACTCTCGGCCTCTCCTGCCCTCCTGATTACAAGTACAGAAGAGGAAGGATCAGCTGGAGTTAGAGAGAATGGAGGAGCATCCACACCAAACAGTTAGTGTCTTTTACTAAATCACACTTGATGTTACCGTAGTACGGTGTAGTTCCTTCAGGTGGCCGACGATTCGAGAAACGCTACCACACGTCGGATGGAATCGATGTGCCCAAGAAGGGATCCATTCCCGGAGGGATTCTCAAGAGGTAGTGCAGAGATATCGATTGATTACGGTAACGGTACTATGTTCAGGTTCTCGTGGAATGTAAGCACAGCAGTTGGCAGTACGAGAGGAAAGATCAACAGACTAAATGAACAGGTTGGTCATATATTGTGCAGGATGGAATAGGTTTCACCACAGGAATAAAATTATTTGAGAAATACACATGGTGGGGTACCTATGATGTGTCTCTTTCCTGGAAAAGCAATGATCTATCTATCAACTGTCTGCAATTTAGCAATTGCTTTGGTCAGCAGCATGTCTAATGTGCTTCCTGTGTATCCAATGAACTTCCTTCCTTCCTCTATCCTCCATCTCAATGTCGTACTTTCAGTCTCGTCGTTCCTCTCAATCCTCAACAGCAGCCTCATCCGAGTCCTTTGCCTCCTCAACATCTGGAATCTCCTCTTCTTCCTCCCATATCGAAGCGACGATAGACGAGGCACGATTGTGACTGCTTAAGCCCTTCCTCATCCTAACAAGGCAAGAGAGTGGGAGTCTGTCACACAACAATACAGCTTCATGTGCCTTAACCTTGGCGTGATCCGCTCTCTCACTCTCTTGTGTGCCCTCTTCCATCAACTACGGTTGGCTACTTTATGGGTTATGCTTCACTGCTAATATATATTTGATAATATACCCTCTGTGAAACATAACCCACAACGTAGTCAAACTGCCAACCATACCATGAACTGTTGTTGAATGTGAACAGTTCATGGTTGAGGATCGACAACGTTCTGTATCTTGGGAGGATCTTCAGACAATTTGGTTCACTAACTTCAAAGAAGGAAAAACGCGGTGATATGCTTACGAAGCCTTATTGCAGATCGGTCCGTACAACGCTTCATCCTCCCACGTGTCCACTATCTCAGTCAACGAGAGTCCCCTTCCTGTATCCAACTGTGCAATGAGATCATCCTCCCAGTCAACATTGTCCATTTCACTCGATGACGATGGAACGACCATCAAGGAGAAAGAACAGGGTACGATATTCGTGAATACTTTTTATCTACTTTTTAAATAGTATACTTTACTAATACTTTTTATTCGTGAAGATATATCTATTATGGTAATAAATTGGTCCGAACAATTCGAAAAGAGGAAACGCCCCTTTTCCTGACTGCTAAAACCTGGAATTTTTGCACTTGCCCTTGGAGAAAATTCTTCCTTGCCTTGAGAAATATATTTTATTGTGGTAAATCTTGCACGTTCAAGTGAAAACATAAAAAGTGAAACTAGTGCACTTAGTGGAGCGAAAGCATTAG
>JACMIF010000614.1:12785-35006 GCA_014805445.1 Diplogasteroides magnus | reverse complement strand
GCATTTGGGACGAATTTGCATCTTTTCGTCTCTGTCCTCATTTCATCATTTGTCTCTTGCGCAATAAACACGACCGGTCAGTAATGACGAAGAGAAGAAAAATGCAAATCCGTCCCAAATGCGACACCCTACTAAGTATACATCCATCATGCGTTTCCTGTGTACAGAACAAGTAAGTGATGTACTGGGACCAAGAGGCTAATCATATTCGACCAATGCTTTGACTGTTTACATCAAACAGCGAGGATCAGTGTTCCGGTGCATGATTACGAATGGAAATTGGGTTCGATTGCACCAAATTCAGGTCCGGATTTAAATATTTACTGAAAAAATTGTGCGTGTTTGCAGTGTATTTATTGCGTGTCATGAGCAATGAGAGTGCATTTGCGATCAAGGTGGCCGTATTTTCCACTCCACTTGCCAACGCTAGTACAAGACAGCTGCTAAATAGAGGATCACCGGATGACATGTATGTGGACTGTCTGTCTTCAATTATACCCTCACGCGACGCAAAGCAATAAAAGCGCGGAATTATCAGTTAGTGTCACATTCAAACTACACACGAACTAGGTAATATCGATGTTTTGGACCGCCCAAAATATCCATTAAACGACCATGTCACATCGCTAACGACCGTGAATTACAAACATTTCACATTCCACGTTAATACCCCACTACAACCGCTAAACAGCGGGTTACCGTCTTAGAGAGTGCTTGAGAGCAGGCGGGAATGTTGCTTTCGACACGCGACGTGAATGGCGAAATAACGGATCAGCCGACATTTAAAGAAATTCTATAAAAATGCATTGTTTGATTTTTACATCATATGTCGTATAACACTAACGATTGTCTTGAACGACGTGCTGATTTAAAGCAGGATTGAAACCTATACGCATGAGTCATTCGAAACATGTTCTGTATTCGGGATAAATTAAACCTAGGAAATGAACACTAGCGCCACAATTGTGAGAGTGAGCGGTGAATAATTGGAACATATGAGATTCATGAAGCCGCAATTATGGTGCAGTTGTCCTTCAGCCGAAAAGAGCAATGAGAGAAGAATGCATGAGTTAGACATAAGCTGCAATGGCATTCATTGCTAACGCTCAACCTTTGATAGGTGAGAGTGAGTCGAGAGTTTAGTTTTATAAAGGACACATTAGTCATGCTTGTTAAGGAAGAATGAGTGACAGCTGAAATTTATTTGATTACGCGTGCTTGTCAGTCAGCACGTGATGAGAAATCATAAGCAGAAAAGAAAAGAGATGAAAGCAGAACGATCAGCAGTCATAGAGAAAGAAGAAATATTTCAGAGAACAAAGGGCCTTTAAGATGCAGAGACGATGATCATTAAAGGTAGCGAGGGAGAAGAGAGATCACTGTTTTCGCATGCAAAAGCGAACCCCTGTCGAATGTGAAAGGTCACGCGGATAGGATCAACAAAAACAAACATAAATTTAAGTAATCCACTACGATAATGACGCTACGAGTGAGATAAGAATGAAGTCAGATATGGAAAATATGAGAGGGGATGAAAAATGCAACAATTACGACGGTAAAACGTCTGTCAGATAGGAAATATGCAAAGAGGGGATACCTCAACAATAAAAGTTAGCCCTCCTGAATGTGCGTATACGGTACGCGATCTACATATTTATATGTAGTAGCATTCCAGCCAAGAACAACAGAGCAAGACAAGTCAAATGACAATGCACACCGAGTTGAAACAGCGCCAATATGTCGCACATACAACAATAGCTCGTCATGTGTTATGGCAAACTCATAGAAAATAATGACATCATCTGATTCTAAACGGGAAGCGTCTGGAAGATGACAAATGAGTTTGAATGCCATCACTTTTCTGTGCAACATTTCAGGAATAAATGTTTCGCAAGCGACAACACGGAATCGGGAACCTACTGGGACTTGTTAGACTACTTATTTCATTTTTGTGAGTGAATTGTTTAATTTGTAAATTAAGTATGCATTGCCAGTTTCTTCTCTTGACATGGTGCTTAAATATTTTTAAAAAACTGAAAACTATTCAGAAGATTGAAATGACACTATTCGTTCTATGATCTGGGTGAGAACAGAGATCGAATGGAACCAATTTGTCGTCTGTGGTGTTTTGTGTACAATGCTGTAATGTGAGTGTCCGCAATAATACCCAATTGGTACCCACCGTGATCGCTCTAAAGAGGAAGGACGAGAAATATCTTCGCTGCTCGGACAAATATAATACAATTGCCTAATCCCCCTCAATATGTTTCAATGACATTATGTAAACGGAGATAGTTGCCAAACTACAGTCGTTCTACATCCTTTTGCTCATGACATAATAAAAAAGTAATTACAGCCGTGCTGATTTGTGGGCTATTGTAGGGAAATGCTCTTTACCATGACTATTAATCAGTTTCTAAATTTCGCAATTGTAGTGAAAATGTTCCATTAGAACCAATCACTCGTTTTCACTTGAAACGTGCATGACTAATGCTCGCTTATTAAATTTTGGTCGGAGGGATGCAATTGTGTTCAACGGATTATGCATCATCACCGATATTTGTTGTCTCTCGCCACAAATGTCTTCAATCGCGTGCGTGATGTGAAAATGTGTGAATGCTTCTGCCAATGATATCACTTATTGAATGCGAGTGTTGTACTTTCAGAACCACCATCAGAATATGGATACATCCCCTCCTCTCAATAGATAGATACATATAATATAAATCTACTCCAAGCAAGTTTATCTGAGGAGGAGGATCTGCAGTTCATAACAGTTCCTATTATAGTAAGTCTTTTTTAAATAACTGAGAGTACGCACTCGTGAACTGTGAATACAGAGATCAGCCCGAAATGCTGCCTGATTACCGATTTGCGCCGGCCGATGAATGAAAATGTTCTACTATGGACGGTGATCGTCGCTTTGGCCAGACAGGACAATGATTGAAGGGGCAATCAACAAGGATTACAGGAAGACCAAACAGAGTGAGTATGAACATGTGTCGTTGATCGGCTGAGGGACCAGTGCTCATTTGACAATCATGGTGAAACAGATAGATGTTCTCTAATTTCACAATGAATTGCGACATTATGGCGTGATTGATCAAGAGGGGGAACATGCAGGTACACCGACGCAATATAATTGTCCAATCAGAGGATGGAAAGAGAAAAGTATGTTTCACAACCGTTATAAGACATCTGGGATAGCCCATCAACGATTAATTCGACTTGAAACGTGATTTGTAAATGAAATAAGAGAAATAAACGCTGGCTTATTCAAAGAGGCAAAAACGCTAATTAGAAATCATAAATTAGCTGAACTCATCCAACTAAAAAAGCTTCTTCAGACTGCGACGTTGCATCCTAGACTCTATAAGTAAATACGCTCACTATTTGTGGATCCGTTAACCGACAGCTGTCATAGAGAAGAAAAATTCAGACAAGAACATTTGCGCAATGAGATCTAGCAGTTATGTAAGCCAAATATTGACAGCTGTGGTATCACGAAGACCGCTGTCATATCAATAGCCAATCGTTCGGTACATTCACCCAAAGTCGTCATCGCGTGGGTACGATCAGATAGGAGAACACACCCGTGCAGTAGGATTACATTGCAGACGATGAGGGGCGAAACCAAAGAGTGACCGGGATGAGAGCGAACGAGGATCGGCTACTCCTACCATACCGCGGAGCAATCTGATGCAAAGGAACCATGTCAAATGATTGTTCCATTGTCTTTCAGGATAGACCACTAATTTCTCGGAAGCGTTTGATGTTAACGAACTCTTTCAAATGTTTACTCGCCCTAGAATTCTATCCTCGAAACGTTTCTCTGATTCACGTCCTTGACTTCTGAATAGTCATCGCTAAAAACAGCGCCGGAAGGAGGGAAGAAGCGGTGGTCAACGATAAGCAGCTGCGTCCAATCAAATACAAACAACGGCGATTAATCCTGTAAACACCTAATGAATACCATCGGAAATGATGAGAGGTCATTATTGTGATTGCGGCTAGGTATTCAAAGTTTGCCAAGACTCTTTTATGCGTAAGCACGACCAACTGCAGGGATATTGAATCAAAGGTAGGAAGAGGATCACCAACAAAGGCGTACAGTCAAGTGATCAGATTGTGCTATAGAAATTATCTTGGAACTTCTGATTTTTGTATAAAGCAAAATGACCGAGACGTTTAAAAAATTAATACCGTCAGTGAAACATATTTAGAACAGATGTTGATCGGTAGAGAACAATCATTAGATCGCGCAGAACAAACAAACACGGGGCAATTACGGCAAACTTACAACAATGTTTACGACCTTTGACGATTCAAAGAGGGGCGAAAATCCGCCCTCTTCCCACCGTCAATACAGGCAATTTTCGCATTATCCCCTCCCACTCCTTCTCAACCAGTGTACGATGAATATACTGTCCATCTACTACTACACGCGGTTGTCTCTAACTATTTGTGTAGAGTTTCTACTAGGGCACCGGGAATTATATCCCCTGTTCTCGTTGGATCAGTGTTTTTGTGAGATTGAAGGTGTCCCGGAGAGATTATGCAGTTTTCTCGTCACCGTTGTTTCTTATACAATCCTAATTGTAAGGGTTATGTGTGAAACATGACTTGCAACGCTGATAACTACTGTTAGGAAACAAGTCATTGATCCTCCCGTTGTCTCTTGTGAGTGGTTGTATAGACCTCTCTTTTTCGCACTAGGCCACGCCATCATCCCCCGACTGGAACCCGGAACAGAATCATGAGCGGGGGAACAGGAAATAGACAGTTATGGACTGGCAATTTGATTGATGTCCTGACCTCTGTAGTGAAGTTAAATATCATAGTAATTGGACAAGAGCAAGTTGTAGGACAAGTCACTGCCGACATGTCTCTTTTTCCACATATCTTGAATCAAATATGTTTCACGGGTGCTAAATATGTCCAAATGATTGTCGAAAACAATGATATTCGGTGATTGAAGCGATAGATAGAAAAATCTAAACGGTGTTATAGACGCACAAGCGCTGCAGATGGGGGAAAACAATTGCGGTATGAACATTAACGCCATGATTGTGAAGAAGACACAAAAGCAATTAAATGGATCGCCGTCCAGCCTAATCGGAATGGCTTTCACCAACAAATGTGGGGATTTCGATGTAATACGCGCAGTGGTCGCGATATTACAAGTGCGTAGTGATTTTGCAATGTACCGCCAAAAAGGAGGGGAAGGAAAGGGAAGAGAGACGCAATTATTGCTGTACCCGAACGACGTCCTGTCATAACAGAACTGAGAGAGCAAAGAGTAGTTGGGATGATAGATGCATTTTATGAGAACATAAACAGTCACAGAAACAGTTCATGAGGCAAAAGAGAAGAAGAGAAATGATAAAGGGTGTAGGAATTAAATATCTTTGATCATCCATACATGACGACTATAGGATGGTGGATCTGGCAATGATTTTTTGCTACTTTATCTTCAGACACAGTCGTTAGAAATGCTGAGAAAATCATAGTTCACAAAATTTATTGAGCTGATGAAACATTAATCAGCTTTGTCAGCAAGTTTTATTGGAAGTGTTTCAAGTCGGGTAAATATTTATTAAATGCGCGTTTCGAATGCTAGGAATGGGAATAAGCTGCACATTACAAGAAAATGAGGCGAAAATAGCGAGGGAGATCAATGTCCCTTGGATATGCACAATCATTCACCATTAAGTTTTTGGGTTACTGATACATTTTGTAATCTTAAAAATTATGAAATTGAGCACAGGTAGAAAGTTGGGTGTGAAGGAGACGAATAATGCAAGAAACGTCCTACTACAGCAACTGTTATCATCTGGATTCCATATGCGCATCTGAATCCCAGACATGAAGGCATATAGTCAAAGAGAGCATTTTTCGAGGGAGATAAATGTCCAATAGATACAACTATCATTCATCAGGGTGAGGGATCTTCCTGAGCCCATCTGGTTTCATCCCTCGCAATGGCAAAAAGACAACAGTGGAGGGAGAAGCAAGCATCACTTTTTGCCCCAAACTGGTGGCACTCGGATGGGGCAGACCACGACGAATGCGCAGATCGCGTGACACTGGAATCACATAGCCTTTATTTTTAGCTACTCCAAACCATTGACGTTCGGATTGGGCTGGTCACGACCTGCACAAACCAAGGGATACTCAATACGAGTAAGCTTTCCCTGCGTCAAGCTGGTGACACTCGGATAGAGCAAAACTGTGCAAAACACGTGACACGCCTTTCGAGCAATCGTTCTGTGGTACCTTGCATCTCATTACATGCGCGCTATCGCCTGTGAATGGAGGTGGAACTGGTGTACCGGAAGGATCATTCACTCTCTTTCTCTGTGCTCTCTTCTGATCTATTGTCTCTAGGACATGAGAGATAACATGCTGAGAAGAATATAATATGGAGAGATTGGTGGCTGTTTTCACTGTAATTTATCTCTCAGGGTCCGGAGGATCTTAACGTTAGCAGTACTTTCTCATCGTTCATAGCATCATGAAACGTGGAGAGATGGTAGGCGACCATGAGAGTGACATGGATAATGAGAGGGACGGATAACAATAAATCACTTATTTCACTGTAGTCAAGCATGTGATTGAAGACAGTAACATTTCTGGTCAAGCGGCGTTGGAAGTGAATTCATGGTTCGAGGAAGAGAGAATCATAAGGAGAATCAAGGAAGTGAATCGACGAATCATAAGGTAAGGGATGGAAGGAATGAAAAAAGACAGACAGCAACATCTGCTCTCATCCATACAGTCACGTTTTGAGCAAACGGCGTGTGCTTTATATGCGCTCCTTTTTTCACTCTTCGATATGAATGATAATCAGTCGAATATGCTTCAGCAGCAACGTAAATTAACTTCCAAACCAGACTCAGCACTACTGCAGGAAATTGTGGCATTTAGTGTTTACTCAAGAAGATCAAAGAGCTGCCCAAGTTATAATGGCGCAATAATCGCGTTGTCGTACACTTTTCCTTGTCGTTATATCCCAGCTTCATATCCAGTAGAGAGAGGTTGCGATACATATAGATAAAGTATATCCCAGCATAACGTGGTAATCCATGGCAGGAGTTGCAAAAGGCTGTTGTGCCCAAGGGCCAAAATACAGCTTACATAGCACACATCAATTAGCTGCACCACCACAGATCACCATCAACACACAGGAACAATTCGCGTTGCGCACGAAGATACGAAAAATGCCACACCAACGGGAAAAAGGGAAAGTGAAGAAAGAATAGCAATCAGTGCTGCAAGTGATGGAAACACACTTGCAGCTGTCTAACAGTCTCTATCACTCCTATGAATATTCCCTTTCTTCTTACGTAGAGATGACAACCCATGAGAGAAAATATCTATGAGAAGACAAAGAGAACGTGATTTTGAAGGTTTGATCACTGCTGCTTTTGAGATCTTATCGCGTGCAATTTACGTCGTGCAGTGAAGATTTAACTGTCTGTTAGACAGTGATGAGAGAGCACTGCTTCGTAAGAGAGCACAGAGAAGACTGACCGGTCGAAGGACACATTCTTCCTCTTCTGTTCGCACCTAGCGCTCGATCTAACAGGTTGAGAACTTCAAAGTAGGCCGATATGCTAGGTCAAACAATCATAGCGACATTTTGTCCCTGCAATCTGGACTGGATAAAAAAGTAGAGAAAACATGTGTGCCTACGGATATTCAATCGGGATAGGAATCACAATATTCATAAATATGCGTCCTTCACAGATAGTTTGGTGTAGGTGAGTCGTAGACAAAATCAAAAAATAATACCAACTGTATTTAAGCATGCGACTTCCCTTGGATTTTTGAGCCACAATGGCGAAATTGATCCGAGTACAGAGTCAACTTCACTACTAACCACGGCGTAAGTTACCATTCACATGTGAAAAAGTGACAAAATAGAAAGATCAAACACGCACGCGATCTTTGACTATTTTGACGTCTCAAGTTATCGCACAAAACGGGAAATGAATTGTAATCGTGCTAAATTGAGACGTTGCTAAGATGGAAAATCTTGTGACTTTTATTATCAATACTCTATATGGAGGGGTTATTTCGCAATTTTTTACATAACGGCGCTAGCGAGAGATCAATAAATTGTCTGAATATTCGTTTTGTCCGGACAGAGCATCAAGCAATCGCAAATAAAGTACACAATGACAGTTGACGGGCATCCCTCTTGCACGTAAATTATCGGTAAAAACCAAAGAAGAACAATGGCTGATAAAATTTACGACTCCCAGCTCTAATCAGTGATTTCATAAGAGATGAGATAGCAATAAGTGAAAGACATCTGCGCCATAGTGGAGAAATAGGCACTTGAGTGCATGATGGCGAATATGCCCTTTTCACCATTATGGCGCAAATGTCCATGGCGCAGTTGCTGTTCGTCCCGCATGAGCTTCATCTTTAGAAGGAGAATCAGAGCAAAGGAACGATGCATCATTGAGCACACAGATAAATATCCGCTTTTAGCTCTAAAGCAATCTGTTTTAATCTCTAGGCTCCGTTTTTCAGGGATTTATTAGTTTAAGCTAACAAGAAACGCTAATTTTGTTTTGTCTGATTGCGTTTTATTGCATGAAATGTTAAATGCTCCAATGGAATGGCAAAAAAACGCTCGGATCTAGGAATGAGATCCTCGCTGTTTGACGTTTTCTCTATTTGGATCTCGAGCGAACGGGAGAAGCCGTTTAAGAATGGAAAGAGACCTCCACTTCAAAGAGCATAGAGGGCAGCAGGTACAGCAAAAACTGCAAGAAACCAAGAAAAAATGTATTATTCAAATACCCTAAATGAATTGAAACTGTCTGAGGCCGAGGGGGAATTGGACGAAAATTGGACCGATCATCATGCACACGCATTAAATATTCGTGAACAGTGGGGATGGTAATTAAATAACTTTTCTTCCCACTCTTCTCCACAGAGCCATGGTCCTTTCTCTGTTGGGAACGGAGAGATGGACAACTTTTCTGGATTAAACTATCCTGTGCCCAGAGCGCATGATTATTCAATGAGAACGTTCCGTGCTTAGTCCATAGATTAATCTGTAGAGCGAAATAAATTATTTATGAATCAGTGCAATGTCAGCCATTGTTTCATCTGTGGAGTATATTAAAATATTCGTTACTTTGGATATCAGAGCTAACATTGAGGCATGTGCATTTCTCTACTAATAGGTTAGATCTGCCTGTTATTATAATAATGCTTCAATATTGGGGTACGTTAAGCCATTCAGTGAGACCAATTATTTATGACACAGATTTGCGAACTATGGAGCATGTTTTTACTTGTGGATTTGTCTATTACCTGATTCTATGAGATGTTGTCCAAATGTTAAATATTTAATTTTAAAAAAAACAATATAAATAATCAATTGTTGATTAGATAATCAGTTCTCGATATTCCTCTCCCAGTATCTTGTATGTCCGTGCATAGACAATCAATGCACCCGCGGTTATAGTCCACACTGCAGCGACAACGCCGAGAATAACGGCGACTGTGGTTACAGCCACTGAAAAAGTGGATTGTATAAACAATAGTATAATAAACTGTTTCAGCAGGGCCCGCCAAAATATCTGCGTATGTTTCACCCAACATTTATTTGTCTTCTATAGTTTTTCGGCCACTGTATTCAATCCCCTTTGGAAATACTGGACAGATAATACATCTGAAGGATAATGCAATAATGATATCTTACCTGGAAATATTCTTTTTTTTAAATAAAGACTCACATGGAAGGTGTGTTCCCTCCGCGCCGAACAGTTCAAAAGAGACGTAAGCCAGCAAAAAGGTTAATGAAAAGAGTTGAATCACCTAGAAATAAGCAATTAATCAGTTTTGAAATACTAAAAATTAATAAAATTGTATTAATTTAATCCTTACTTTATTGAAATAAAATCGAATAATAAATTAAATATTTACCGCAAGTGCAATCGCAGGAACAATCAGGGATGCCTTCACTCGTTGAAGGGCCACGAAGACAAAAATGATGGAAGAAGAGGCAAGAAAATTTGCTATGATGCATGGAACCGTCTGAAATTCATGAAAATTAGTGTGAACTATGACTGCGACATGGACTTGGCTCCCTGATGGTGAAATACACACTTGAACCGCGCATTGACGGTGCATTGTGCATTTCACAATTATGGCCCAAATATTCACTGCGCAGTTTTCTTTCGTCCCACTCGCACCAGTAATTATTTGTTGCATCTGCCCATTTTTATTAAAGTATCTATTATACTTGTAGAAGCGCATAGAGCAGATCTTTCACAGGAATGGATTGATTTGATTGCTGTACATGACATCACATGAGCCTCGAAAAAACACGACTGCTAATCAAATGTTGTGTGTGAAACATAGAAATGAATATAGGACTTTTCGAGGGTGAAAGAAGTGAGCGCTATAGACATTTGTGCTCTTATGGTGAAATGGATACTTGTACGGTCAATGATGGCGTATTTGTCCATTTCACCGTTATGGCGCAAAGGCCATGGCGTTTGAGTCTTTCACCAGTTAACTCACCCATGGCCAAGTGGTAAACCCAGTCGCGACGGAAACAACCGAAAATGTAAACACGGTTGCAGATACCAATGTTTGACATACCGCTATCTTTTTGGCCGTTCTCTGCAAGAATATTTATCATATTTTTTATACTTTATTTTAAACAAAACAATTTTTTATAACCTACATGTTGCCCTACGAAGCAAGAATTCGTTTCGTCCATGTTTGGATGTGGCTTTCCAAAGAAACAATCTCAAGGAAAAAGAAATCAATCAGAGCATTAGATGGTCTGGCTCAAAGGAAAGAGTAAAAATATGGAGTGGAAACTCATGCCACTCGACGCAGTATAGGTAGCAGTCAACATTCTCGCGCGTTTAATCTTTCCAAAATCTTCGCGAGGGACAATAGATCATAATAGTAGACTCAGAGAAAACGCGCGAAGACTTTAATAGATTAAACGAGCGGCAGGCCAGAAGGAACGTTTGTGATCTTTTCGATGTTGTGTATCTCGATCTTTCTACTATCATTCGAGTGCGTGTTTCTCAATGCTCATCGATGAGTCAATCTTTCACGTCTCAGTGAGAGAACAATCTGCTTTCAAGGAAATTGTACTCGTTCCAATTATGAAAAAAACACTTCTTGAATGCCCTCCAAGCAACTTGAACTCGCTCAATCCCTTAATAAGTGGCCGTTGAGAGGAGTGGACTATTCACTTAAGGCCGTCGATTCAACGAATAGAACGTACTTTTCAGCGCATATTAATTTTCACTTATTGCTTGGACCGATCGTGTTCATCTTTCTATTTATAACCAAACATTGATGTGATAATGATGACTCCTCTGGGTACAGCATGCACGGTGTCCAGTTGTTTTGAGTACCATGATTATCAATTGACCATACTGTGATTGAGAGACACGATAATAATTCCATTCTTTAGCCTGTCCTCATTTATGGGAATTCGATCAGAAACTATGTTGTATGTCATATAAATCTCCTTCTTGCAACATATTCACACCTTGTCTGACGATTTCGCAATATTTATCTTTAATCTTATTAACAAATGAACAACAAATTCAATTCACACCAGAGTGTAGTCAGGCAGACATCACATAGCAGAGTCAAGAAAGGAAGAAGAAGCAAGGGCGAAAAGCAACTGCGACATGGACTTTTACGCCATAATGGTAATATGGATAGACGTTTCATCAACACTTTAAAGAAGATTTCATCATTGTTGCGTAACTGTCCATGGCTCAGTTGCCTTTCGCCCCGTAGCAATTGCATATATCATTTTTATTTGCTCTTTTCTAAAGACCGGACTGAGCTTTACATTCTCCATAAAACATATAAAAGTATGTGAAGGGAAATGGACGATGACCCTTGTCTATCCATCAGACAAGCGCGTTCCTGCGTTTTACGGGAGGCGGTAAAATATGGACGAAAGGGGAAAGTTGTGGTTGTTAGTGGATCGAGTAATTCATAATGGTCGAGGCTCTTGCGGGGAAGGGAGTGCTATTACTGTAGGCGGAAGAAATGAAAGGCAATAAAATGAAAAATGATTGCATTCTTGACACGATAAGAGGAGAAATGAAGAGGAGAAAAAAAGGGATTTCACAGCATTACAAGCGGTAGAAAGAAGCGAAAAGAAGGAGCAAAGGCCATGCAAATTGAGCCATTTCTTCAGAGGATTGACATTCAGGCAGCGATCAATTAAATCATTTGGGAATACGGTAGATGACTGATTATTGATTGAAAGGAGAACAAAGTAAACCAGATCTACTATGTGGGATGCACAATTCAAACGACACGGTAAGATTGTCTGATGGAAGAACTGCGGAACGATATCTATCGCTAACGGTCGATAAATAAAGGAAAACCAGGAATAGACCGCTAATCAATAATCGCTACCGTATCCATCTGACAATCAATCGATAATTGTGGATCACTATTTCGGCCCAAATCGGTAAAGAGAGAGCATTCCCTATCGTTATGTACACGAGTGCGACACGTATTTTGGCAAAAAGGATTACGGTAGGCGAGAAATTCGAATTCTCAAAATCATTTTAGGGCACGCGGAAGCACACTAAGACACTTGTTTCCTATTGGCGGGTTGGGAGAGGAGGAAATGCACCTGGGAGTTTGACACAAGGGACACTGGAGTTGACTACCGTAATCATCCCGATCACCAGTTGTTCAATCCCGGCTTGTTGAGTGTCATGAAGTAGATCTGACACGCACCGCCACCCTTGGCTGATGAGAAGAAGACCTGGAAAGCGCAAATAATGTTTTGAACGGGATAAGGAGAACGACGTGCTTATGTACTGAAGTCAATGCCGGTTATAACGGATTGTAATTACTGCTTGTTATAAATATTGCGCATGAAACCTGCACTTTCCGGGTATGTCCACTGCATTCACTATATTATTCAAGGAAACTGTTGTAACAAGCGTGAAACATAAGTCAACCGAGTACCGTCCCTTCTCTCACCTTGTCATTCCTCTCGCAGAGGAACTTGAGCTTCTGTGCCTTCTTGTGCATGAAGACGCCGTCCAGGTGGCCGTTGTCCACGGACCGAATCTGAAGAAAATTATTTTTAAAAAATTCAAATAAATACTTTTAAGAACCACAAACTGACTACAGACCATCGGACTATTAATAAATGCCTTATAATATGGCGCTGAAGCTCAAATCAATCTTGCTCTCTCCAAGTACTAGGAAAATGAAACGCGAGTGAAAAATGAGAAGATCGTGGACATTTGCACCATAGTGGTGAAGTGAACAGAGGCGCTATCATTCGTCGGCTCAAGCGTTCAATTCACTATAATCGTGCAAATGTCCAAGGCACTGATGTCTTTCATCCATAAAACGTATCTGATTGCTTTATCTACTTTATACACTAAACTTTTGTTTGTTCAAAAAACATCATAATAATTGAATAAAACGCACCTCGATGGCCTTGTTGCCCCATCCCATGATCTGACCGGTGGAGATGTACGCTGCAAAGAACAAGTATTATGGGAATGTTTTTATCTTTTAATAATAGTACGAAATCTGATCAATCAAGCGATTCCGATCAGGTCGAAAAGTTTTTAATTGACAACTGATGCATGTAACAGACAGGTGTTCCATTATTTCGCTCCATCTGACAATCGAACACAACAATAACCATCGCAAGTCCGTAATCACATGGCATTTATCGTACTCAAAAACAAGAGGAGTGATTCTCAAACACTCGACTCTCGTGCGCCACTAGTATAGCGGAGAATGGCTTTTTGATAAACGGCGTAGGCTCGTAATCGAATATTAACGACCGTACTCTTTTAAAAATAGATAACGATCACTCACCAACACTCGACGGCATCTCTCCCCACTGCACTCGGACACTCTTGGACGGCTTCCCGTATGTCGACACGTACACGCCCTCGTCTGCAATGACGATAGTTACAATGTATACCGACTTCTGGTTTCCGATGTTTAGCACGAAGCAAAAGAAGTGGAGTTATCATATTGATTTGCTTGGTTACCGTAATTTAACGCCAACTGAAGCTAGAGAACCCTCGTCCTATTCATTATTACATACGCTCATTTTCAAAAGGATAAAGATGAGTTACGATGCTCTGCAGTACTTTGACTTCCGTAATTTAACGCTACGGCTTGCAAAACGATTAAGCACGACCGAATATGTTTCACAACTTGCGTAAATAAGGTTCAGAATTCTCGAAATGTTGAAGAAGCCTCAGGAACACTATAAATCAATAACACCAGAATTTCAACTATTCGCATATTAGGCAGTTGAAACATGTAATAGATATTGAGAATGAAAGGAAACGATCGAAAGTATTTTTTAAAAGCTCACTGTCATAGCAGAGCAGCAACTGCATGCCTCTCGAGTTGGGCAGGACGACGATGCAATGTGGAGTCATCTGGGAGGCATTCGAGGTGGGCTGAAAGGGATACTGTAGTTAGAATATTTTAAGCTCAACATCATCGATATTTTAATAGCATGTGCAAGTTTTTCGAGACTTATAGGCGACCACAACAGTGTTTACATCAAAACTCTAAAGCAGGTGGAAAAGCGCCGCGTTTTTGATATGTGACCAAGAAATTTATCGATATTCGTTAAACATCCAGAGGGAGGTATTGATATAATAAGTATATTAATATTTCAACCAATGTTAAAATTTTGAAATCATAGAACAATATACTTACACTATTGGGCATGAACACGTCGTACACATCTCCTGCATCAAGATCGATCGCGTGGAATCCCTCGTGTGATCCGTACAGTACCTGAAGCAATCATAAGTTGACTCAGCTCGACTGGACGAATGCGACCCATAATAGCAACCTACATAATACTAACCCAACTGGATTAGGGTATATCATGAATCTGACCCGATTGAACCAAGTAAAAAAAACTACCGTACCTTGAGTCTGGCGTTGTCCTCGATGGTCAAGTCCACGATCAGCGGCTGGTGCTTCAGATTGGTGAACGTCTGGGGAAATATATTATGAGACACAACATATGCAAGGTTAATCAGCGGTTTTTCAACAGTGACAATTTTATAGTTATTCTACAGCACATTTCTCCCGGTGCCAAATTCAATCTTAAGAGTAAATTACTTAAATTAACATAAACATCGCCCCAAAAATACTCAATGCGTAAATAGCAACAATACTAAATTAACCGAATCAGCAGCCAAATAGCACTTACTTTAAAGGACATGAACTTGTGATAGGGCTTGGGTGCCCAGGCATAGATGCCAATTGAGTTCTCCAGTCCTATCACGAGGAACTTGATGCGCTCGTATCGAACGATCTTGAAGTGCACGGCGCCCTGCAAATAGGACAATCATTGATATTCGTCGGTTACCCTACAACGCATCAGCCGACAATAACATTGATGTTGAACCCGATATACTGCTAAGGCCAAACTAGAGGGATTTCCCGGACAATAAATTTTGAAATATCCCCCGTCGTAATGATGATCTAGCCAGAAAAAAGATTGTTGTTTATCTTTACATGAAATGGCAGGGATTAAGAGATCAACTACCGACTTGAAGAAAAATACCTAATTAGCTGATTTGTTGCATAACTGCAACAGGAAAATATATTAACAAAAATCGATCATCCGGAACCCAGAGCGAAAACTACCATAACCCTCTCTCACCTGCAGATCTCCGACATTCACCCATCCGTTCTTCTTCTCGGTCGCCGGTTGAGAGGCTCCCTCAGTACGAAGCACCTGCAAACAATGTACAATACTTGTAATACAGACAGCCGATTGCGGTAAACACTTGTTTCAGAACTTTGGTGGATAAAAGGAAAATTAAGAACACACTGCTTTTCGATATGTAATAGGCATATTTGGTTGTCGTGAGACCACAATTCACTAGGAACTTGTCAAATGGCATTATTAGTCGTAACAAATCAGTAATTGATTGGCTACCGTACCTTTTGCCTGAGCCATGACAGGTAGTACACTCGGATCCTCCTCTTCCGACCGGATATCGTGACGAGAATGTTTTGTCCTTCCAAAACGGTCATCTGATCAAATCGACGACGAGTGATCAGTTGGTACACTGAAATGCGGACATTTTGGTTCGACTAAATATAACAAGGCATAAATATGCAACAATGATTCTTTTTAAGCAGGATCATAATAAAATAATAATCGTTCTCTGCAAACAAAACTCACACAATAGAACAGTAAGTGAAAATCAGGGCTAGATCTCCGTATATTAGGTATTATATTTACGACACTTTAAAAAAATTTGCATCCGGGTTTGTTGCTTTCCTTATCAAAATTATTTCTTCAGCCTACCACCTAAAAAAACCACATAATCGATTGTGTTACTTCTGATTTCATGCGTTTGTGAGAATTTTGGCTGGACCGAACCAGGAACAAAAATGCAGGAGCGACTGCACATAATCAGAAAAGAACAACATAATCGATTAGGTGCCATTATGTAGGATGAATAAATCATTTGCGATAAGAAACGCAACAGACACGGATGCAAACTTTTTTGGGCTATCGTAACCCCCTCATCATCCGTTACCGTAACATTTACGATCGTATCACCAGCCCTTATTACGTTCGCATCGAAGCTTTATGTCATAACAACAATATCACGTACAAACTTCTTTAGACTAGCTTAATCAACCTCATCATGCGATACCGTAATCCTCCTCTACCGTACACTCACCCTTGCCCTGTCCCGATCGATCGAGCAGCATGAGGCCCGAGTCCGTGCCGATTAGCAGATTCACTCCCCATAGTGCGGCACAAAGGATCTCTCCCGAGAACTTCTTCTTGTACTTCCTGAACGAAGGAGGCAGTATTTGATTTCTTTATCAAGTAGTTTTTTTCACAATTTGAGAGAGAAATCAACACTACACTAACAAATTGCATTTCAGTCACCTAAAGCAGCTATGAAAAGGAAAACGATGTGAAAGATTGCAGCAAGAAGGGGATAAAACACGTAGAATGAAATCATAACAATTCCTCGCTGAAACCGTGTTGACACATTACTAGTTAATATTGATCCCAGTACACCGATTCAGTCTAAACTTTAGCGAAACCTTTCACATTTAAACTGAACACGATCACCACTAGCTGCTAGTGAAAGTTACGATAGACTGTGGCTACGGTAATAGACTGATCATCAAATTGCAATTAGACTTCAAACCTGATTTCCGGCGCATCTCCGTCGATTCCGTGGCCATGTGATGATGAGGACGGGTTGGCGTTCACCTGAAACACACATTTGAATAAAAATTTCGAAACCAGTTGAATTGCTGTAGGAAAACGCAATCAAATATCCAGCTACGTCATTAAAGTTGATATATTTCAATCTCACTCGGTATCTCAAGTCAAATTATCTCATTTTAATAGGTTGTGCAAACGAAAATTCCGTCCCCACGTCCCCATGCCTATCACAAGCTAATTCGTAAATTACACCTTAACTTAATTCACAAATTGCACCCCTCACCTGCACTTGACTGCCCGTGTCTGCAGCCCTTCCCGGACGGTGCACGGTGCCTCCCCCAGTGGACTGAGCGCCGTGCGGGTTGAAGAAGCCCACGAATGACTTCTCTCTGCAAGTTAAGTCAATGAAATGAGCTTTGGTTGAAAAGACTAAAGCCATAGAGCTCAAAAAAATAGTTGTGACTTTTTTCCCTTAAAACCATCCGCCAGATGACTATCACTCATCGTTTTTCAATCTACGTATATCATGATGCTGAAACATAAAAGACGCTATTTTGATTTAAAAATTGGCATTTACATAGTTTTTAGCCCAAACCCATGTAATAGTGGCTCTTATCTGGGATCCCTTAGTCACATGGAGTACCATTGTCAGAGTCAATAAATGCACAATACCTGTCCCTGGCAGAAAGTGGCTGGTGAGTGGATCCTATTGACATCTTGGAACCGCTGACCGACTGCTGAAAATGTGATTGTTATTTTTTATTATTTTTTAAAATCAGTTTCACAAACCAGCTTTTTGCACAACATTATGCTCTGGGAATAAAAAAACGGTAGTCCACTTTTTTTAAATTGGTGAAAACGATCACTGTCATTCTCAACGACACAATCAATAGGGTTCTTGAATCGGTGTGGAGTAAGTATCAAAATCTGGACAAGCAGAGGGGGTAAGGGTGTACGGTAGGTGGGGGTGTCTTTGCAAACTGCACAAATAATGGTGCAGAGAAGAACGACACAAATTAATGGGAATTTCAGACTTGCACAATCACAATCTTTTCCATCTTTCTCACCGGGTAGAAACTGCCGAAAATAGAAGAGATCTGGATATAAATTACTGTTGTTCGATTTCATATAAATGTTCAGATAAAAAACAAATTTTTTTAAAGCCTAACGACTATAAAACTACATTGATTAGTTTTTGTAAATTATAATATACTCATGAAAGGTTCGGGACAAATCAATGAACAAATTATGATGCCTCAAGTTTAATTACATCCCATCTCTGACCAAAAATTGTCGGGCATTCAAGTGGAACTTAAATAACAAAATAAAACAACCAACCTCCTCTCCAACGTGTTCCTCTCCCTTCGGTAGCAAGTCTGGCATGGCGAGTGCGCGCTGCAGAGCGAATAGATTAATTAATTAATAAACAGCTCAAGGGTTTAATTTTAATAAAAATGTGCCAAATTTCTCTAAAATTTGAGCCCGAATTTGATTTTTGACTTCATCCATTGATGTTCCAAAACCCATTTGCAGGATAATTCGTCGAGGCAGAGAAATTACATTACTATCAACACACTTCAAATGCACGGCCGATCACCCTCACAATATATGTTTCAAGAACGGTACAAAAGCCTTCGATATTTGGAAAGAAACAGTAACAGGTGTTCCACGGCTTCTAAAATTTTAACAATTCAAACTGAAATACCGGATTCCTGCTGTCTCCAGCCGCCGCGGAAGAAGAGGCGAGTCTCATGGCGAGGGGAGGAGAACCGAGCTGAAATAAGGGGGATATTAGAAAATGAGTCACTTCGCTCCCATTCCTTTCTATGGGTGAGTTCTTTCGGGTGAAAGACAATTGCGCCGTGGACAATTGCGCTATTATGGTCAAATGGACACTTGCGCCGTGATAATGACGACAAAGATGGCGAATCAATCCACTTCACCATGATGGTGCAAATGCCCATGGTGCAACTTAACTTCGCCCGCCTCTAAAGCACCAAGCCCCAGCCACTCATTGTTTTCCTGTCTCCTCCCCTTGTATTCTCAAGTCAAATAGGTATCAAGATTTGATTTCTATAAACGAGCAGGTACGTTGGAAGCATTGTACGGGAAAAAACTTCTCTGCCAGATATGTTAACGCTCTGACAAGGAATCACGGGGAATTCCGTATATCGGAGTATCATCGCAGTCAGAACAATCTATCGTGACTAATCGGCATTCCATGCGCCTGTTCACCGCGACGCTACAAGGCATGTGTTGCGGTCCATGATTTCAAAACATGTTACCGTACCTCATCGTCGTCCTCTTCATCATCTTCGTCTACCTCAACCTCTCCCTCCTCATCGGAAGAGTCGTAGTCTCCTGCCTGACGACGCGGCGAGAGGGAGGCCTGGAAGTACAACACTGACCCCAGGAAAATATATGTTTCACGGAACTTTTATAAAAGGAAAATTGGCATTAGGAAGAATTATGTAATCGATACATGGTTCATTATTAGGAAGTCAATATCACTACGTCACTGACATCAGGCATGGACGCAGCCTTGACCATGACCCTCGAGTTCCTCTGTGAAGTGACCAGTGTGCCAGAGTCTCCATTAGACGATGACGAACCATTGAGGATGACAGAGGTCGTCGACGTGTCTCTGCAATGGCTTCTGTGTATAAGTTTCATACAATTTCATTGATATATCAAACAAAACAACTATGAAGGATGTAGGTAGGGTAAAAATCATTTTAACAAGGTATTCGTAGACGAAATCTCAATAATAAGATACGGAAATATATTTGGCAAGAACGCGACACAAAACTGACTGTGTCAAAGCCTTTTTGACTCAAAGGATCAATATTACGCCGTGGAATCGATCGTTTTAGATATACCCGGATTGAAAAAAATAAATAAGCTAACGGCATAAGAAAACGAATTTTCACCTCTGTGGGGAGTGTTCCGTGGGCGTGGGTGGCAGTGGCTTATTCGCGTGTCTCAGAGTGCCCTGAAAAAGCGATAAAGTACTGCAAATACAAATAGTTTACTGCACTTCGAAAATAACTAGAGACAACGACTACACAGTACTTGTAGACAAGAATTGCTTTGTGTTCGAGCAATCGCCTATCACACGCTTAGGAACATTGCTCAATGTTGCTATCATCATTAATTATATTGGCCAAACAGAGAGGCTAAGAATCGCTGCCAAAAATTCTCATCTTACATAGTAACCTAGATTCAGCGGCCATTAAAAAAATTAATTTATTCTAATTTTTAAAAAAAAGATTAACCTCATCGTCCAGCGTAGAGAGCATGCTTGCATCTCGTGGAGGAGGAGCGGGCGGGGGAGGACTGATACTGCCTTCCTGTAACAACAAAGAGGTGAAATGATACGAGTGCCATGGACTTTTGCGCCATAATGGTGAAATAGACGCTGCAGCAGCCAAGTACATGCATCTATCCATTTCACCCTTATGGCGCAAATGTCCAAGGCGCTCTCGACTCTGGCACCCAGACATTCATAACCTTTCAGTGTTTTATTATCCATTTCTTCCTAAACACAGCAAATATAATTTATTGCAACAAATAAATTCTTTCTCCGACATTTCATTAACAACATGGTTAAAAATGTCCCCAGTTTCAAATCCCAGTGGGAATTACTATCCTTGCAATTATATCCAGTAAAAAGTTACTTACGGTTAGGTGACATTTTTACTTTCATTACATACTTTTCACATCTTATCGAGCAGATCGAATAACTACAACATGGATCAAACATCCATTATATAATCGTAATGAAACCTACATTCCCCCGGTTTCAAATTCCACCCACCTTGGTCTCCTTCCCGTTCATCATTCCCACCACTGCCGGCATGGCATTCAGTTCGCGGCCACCCATCCTGGACAACTCATGGGCGAGTACATCCAGGTCCTGCAACGATAACTTGAGGATTACAGTAAGAGTGGGGATGCGGTAGTTGACCACTATGATAAAGATCACCGTAGGACATATTGCTATGTCATATTCAGAAGAGAGCAAGATCTGTTATCATAGCTCTTTTATGACAATTACTAGCTCATAACTTCTCTTCGCTGTCTTCTCTTTTACCTAAGTGACTTTACTACGAGGACTACTTTAGTCTACTAAGACACCGTAACCCATGTAAACTCTCACTTCAGGTCTCGCTTCCCGATGGATCACGGGCTCGCTCATCTTGCGCAATGGAGATGCGGTCAGCTGTACTCGCTCGCGTTCCTGAAAGAATTTGGGGTCAAGAACCAATTTCATTAAACTTAGAATATGAAATACAAATCGAACAAGCATGCCAGACAAAGAAGACCAAATAAATAAAGTTCCTGAAACATAAAACCGCTACTTTCAAGGTCGCATCATAATCTCAAATGCACTTTGGTGATGAACGGGAACAAGTTTCTGTAGACTAGCGATTATGAGAAAAAAACACCGTTCGCAGTTTCAAAGTTCCCTAATGTATCAAAAAAGAAAATGAGGAAAGGGAACAACATTTGAACTCTCATTTAATATATAATATGCTTTATATGTAAAATGCTAAAAAAATTATGAAGTCTCTTGTCTCCAAAGGGGTATATAAAAACCAGAACGAGACAAAGAACTGAACTGAACCCACCCTCTCCCTCTCCCTCCTCTCCCGTTCCTCTCGTCTCGCCGCACTGCGATCCCTGCAACATGTTTCTCATAACGATGAAGTCACGGTGATTTCGAGATGTGTTCTTATCATAAAAAGACGCCATTTTTTCCACTTGGGTAATATACATATCACGTTTCCAGTAGGCTAATTGAATTGAACCTCTATAGAATAAATTGACTCCCTCTTACAGTATTCTCCCTCCTCCTTTGGCTACTGTAACCAATGTCACCGTATCTGACAAGGGAATGGTCACAAGCGGACCCCGGGTTTTTGATCCTAATATGTATGGTACGAGAGCCCTTGACGAGTGAACAATAAAAATACCTTTACTTTTTC
>JACMIF010000614.1:0-12685 GCA_014805445.1 Diplogasteroides magnus | reverse complement strand
CTAACACAACATGTGTTGAGTCCAACACGTGGCTCATCTGTTCTCGATCTCGTGTTCTGTACTGACTCAGCACTCATTCAATCACTCTCAATAGTGGCTGGTCTGGCAGATCACTCGGATGTTGTCTTTGCCATTCCGTGTCCTTCCGTCCCATCCCCTTCTGATTATTCATCAGATAGCAGGCGAATAATTTTTCAGAGGAAATCGAATAAACAATTATAACTCGATTGAATGTTCATTTCAGAAGTTCAGGTTAGCGCAGAAAATTTTCTCAAAAAATACTCTTTGAGAATTGATACTAAAAGTCATAGGTCACCGGGAGCGATCTTGTCCAACATAAAAATGAAAAAGTGGCTGAGGTCACCCATTTCACGACTCCGCCCACTTTTATGCCTTAACCAGTAAGTCTAGTAAAAATCCTGTGCAATGAACTTCTTAAGTACTCTTCATTGCCGGTACGCTGGACCCTCGGCGAAGCCCGCTAACTGCTGAAAAAATTCTCAATATGGCATGTCGTCACCAAAATTTCGGATTTTTTGAGCCATTTCTTTTTATAGGAGCGCTCCTGAAAAAGTAAAGGTATTTTTATTGTTCACTCGTCAAGGGCTCTCGTACCATACATATTAGGATCAAAAACCCGGGGTCCGCTTGTGACCATTCCCTTGTGAATACTACCGTATCCCTCACCTCTCCCTCTTCCTCTCCTCCTCATCCCTTCTCCTCCTCTCATAGTTGTTGCCCACCATTGCCAGATGGGGTGCAGCAGGATGTGACTGCTGCATGGGAGGAGAGTGAGCACGAGAATGGGCGTCCGCCTGTAATGAGAACATTTGAAATCAGATCACTGTTACATTTTTACTATTTCGCGTGAGATGGCAGATATACAATAGCTTTCCCAGTATCAGATGACAGAAATATCAAACAGGCAGGCTCAAAGCACCAGGAATTTTCATAACTCAAATACGATCGTTCCTCCCGGATCGGTGACCCATCGAACTCAGCATTATCTTCGCAGACTACAATATCAGCTCAGGCTTCATCATGACAATTCCCAGAGGGGGAAGGCCCCCCCCCTTCCCCCTCTGGGAATTGTACCCTCCACAAACTACAGTATCCCATGTCTTACCTGATGATGGCTGAGTGGCCGTGTGCGTCGCTCCCTCTCACGATCCCTGTCGGTCGGAGTGCCTAAACATTGACACATTTATTTATTGTCGGGTACATCCGAACAGACTACAAACTACACTTTGTTTGTTTCATTTGTAGATCGAATCGAGCTAGGCTCTCATTAAAACATATGTTAATGGTGGTATTTCAAATGATATTGCTACATCGAATCCACTGGCAAATATTCAAAAAACGGATCTTTTCTTATGAAAATATTATAGCAAAAAATTCAGTGGCAACACATTTTCTGAATTACTCTCCGACCAAAATAATTAGAACTTCTTCTTAATTCTATAAATTGAAACTTGAATTTTGATAATGAGAAATATAACGAGGACTTACCAGTCAGAATGACCTGCATTCCTCTAATAAATTACGCTGAGACACAATGTCACCGGGGCTTGACTAGTCCGTAATCTACTTGAATCAAAGAATGACCACTGACCCAATCCGATCGGTTTCTGTGACGCGGCTGCCTGTGCACGCATCTTGACTGCCTGCTCTCGTTCCATTCCGTACCTGCAAAGGATACCGACTGAGAGGATACTGTAGCTGAGACAATACATCCTGACACAGGGCCATCCCACAGGGAACCATCCATGAGTTTCAAAGCATCCCCAGTAGCAACGGGCCCGAGTCGCATGAGTAACAGTAAAACAATGACAGGTGCTAATGAGAACAGGGGAAAAGTGGAGATGGATTTCGTTTGGACATTATACAAGAGGTCAGGCTGTGCAGAAAAGATCAAACGAGTGGAGTGTGAGAGGGAACCCCGGTGGTCGCAATGGTATGTGTCGGGACCGTGGGAATCGAACAAGTGGCTGCGAGGAAAGAAAGAAGTGCAAAATGGAATAGCGAGATTCTTGCAGAACGTCGCGTTCCCTGACAATGAGAGAAGTACCACTGCGGACAAAAGACAAGAGCGCCGTGGACATTTGCGCCATCAATGACGTCATTAACACGGGGCATCTGCCCATTTCAGCGCCATGTCACAAATGTCCACGGCGCCCATCTTTCAACCCCCAAAACCGCACCGCTCCAGGCTGCGCGCTGCGGTTAGAACATTACAGAATCCACCGGAAAGGTGCGGGAATAGTGATGTTTTGACTCTTCTTCAGTGGGTGGGCGTCTGATTACAGATGGAAAAATCGTCAGTAATATCATAACACGCGCCGGCTATCATGTCTGGTGGTGGTGACTCGATATATACTGTCTCTCCCTCCATTCTTCCTGTTTACGATGCATTGATAGCATGCAAGGTGCATTTGCACAGCAGGAGCAATATAAATAGAAGGGGTTTTGAAATATCATCGATGAGAGGTATAGTCCCCGAAGTCAAAATATTTTAGATATTTAAAACTTTTTAAGTTGCTAACATATCGTTTCTGCACCAAGAAACTGAATTGTTCAAATAAATTTAATTTATATTCACCTGTAGTGTGGACTGGCAGTGGGTCCTCCAATGGGCGGTCGCCTGTCCATCATCGACGGACCCGGAGCACCTGAGCAACACGAATTAGTCAAATGCGCACAACTTTTCGGGTCAAGCAATTAATTAGCTTGTGGGATCTTTGCAAAAATATTATATGTACTGCAGGCAATATTACCGCGCCCAAGTATTGCATATCTGGTTCATGAGAATGTACCATTATGTCCACCACTCTAGCAAATAGCACAAATACCAGTAGTTCTGCGCATACTTGTGAAGGTAAAAACCGTCCACAGTTTTGTTCCGTTGATTGTATGTAAAAATAAAAAATAAATTCCAACAACCTCTCGACACGTGCGGTTGCTGTGGCTGTCTCGCGTGCTGCGGAGAGGCATCCGGGTACCGTACACCGTTCTCGTTCTGCAATATTGTACCTCACAGCTTTTACTCGTATAAGAATGTAAATGGCATTGCTCGATAAAAGCAACTGTCATTCAAAGTGCCAATTGGATCATTGGAATGCATCTTGCTGCACTGCTATCATAATTCACTTTTTTTAAAGAACAGCCAAACAAGAATGCCTCCAATATTCTCGACTAAAATAAATCAACTGCTTGCTGCACCAAACCTGCTGCTGATGCTGCAGTCGCTGGAATCCCTTCCTCAGCGTGTCGTCGTGCGGCATAGGAATCATCGAGGCTGCCTCGGTATCTACAAAAACAATCATTATTTAGATATAGAAGAGGTTAATCACAAATGTTTTTAGATAACCAAAATTTTGTGCATTGTGGTGCCGTTAATCATAGACATGAATGAAAGAGCATTATAGCTAGTTGCAGCTGCATAAAAACAGCTGATTCTCATCCCCACTTTTTTCTCAAACACTCACGATGAGAGGTGCGACTAGAGCATTCAGAATACGATTGCCAAAATAACTACATATGCGCATCCACTGTGGTTTTAGTTTAGTGTGAAAGACAAGTGCGCCATGGACATTTGGGCCATAAAAGTGGAGTGGATAGATGCGCCAACTCCTGTCATCATTGTCTCACGTCAGCGCATTTGTACATTTTACTATTGTGGCACAAATGTCCATCTTGGTGTTGTCTTTCACGCGTGCCTTTACTCTGTTACATTAGTCATTACGATCAGAAAAAAACGTTCTCAAACGCTTCACTCAAACAATCAATCAATCGATACTCACTGTCTCTCGGCTCCGCGGGCACCTTCGGTCCCCCCTCCTCGTCCTCACTGCCTGAGTACTCGTACTCCGTCTCGTCTGCAAGAAAAGATAACTAATTTTAATAAATAAAGATATTTTTCATTATAAATAATTCGCAATCAATAGGTAAGGTTGGACGAAGCATCCAAATGAAAACGTTCATAGCTAAACACATTTAATTCTGCCAGAATCAGTCAGGAATTATACCTAAGACCACCGTATCTGAACAACGACTGAAAACGGCCAAAGTTACGGTAATTAACGATCTCATGCGGCACATAATCGCCAACTGTCAAAAATATCAAGAGTTTTCGCGTATTTCTACTCGTAAGCTATTTTTAAAAGTTACTTTAAAAATAAAATAGATCCAACATAGAATAATACCCCTCTGACCCTTCTTCGTGAGTCTCCGATGTCGTTCAATGTGCTCCTTGATCTGGGCGCGTGTCGCCTTCTCCGGAGGAACATCACGGATGAACGAATGACTGAAACAATTCATTATTGATTTTCGTACCACGACGCATGAACCGATGCGTTGCGGTCTACCATTATTCCGGTAAATAATTGCACTATCGAAGTGAAATCGAAGTAATCGAGCAACCACGTTTGAGAAAGCATATATGCTACTCCAAGCACGTTAAAGCACCTGGTCCCGTTCAACATGTTTACCACAATCATTATCTCGCTTTGGATAAGCCGCCTATTAAATAATAACGGGAAAATAGTTTTTTTAAAGCAGTACGAAACGCACCGTAACAGCTGATCCGTGTACGGGCGCTGGTGGTAGTCCTTGACGAGGATCGTCTCTGCAAAATTGAATATATCTAATGGAGGTCACATGGTCTTGAAATGTAAGCAATGGGGATATTTCATCGGCCCCGCGCATTTGAGTCGAATAACAAGATGTTAAGAACTCGTTTTGTAAAGACCACAATTATTAGTACGCACATGATACACAAAAAGACAATAATCATTATATCCGCAGTGTTCAGCAAGAGCTGAACTTAACCCACTTGAACAAATTTGGCGAAATTTGAACAATAAGGGCTAAACCAAGTTTTAATAGTCTGTTCTTATAACGCGAAATAATCATACATCGTGCATTCCAGCCAAGTCAAAACCACTTAAGCAGCAATGAACAAAACCATATCTCAACGATTAACCAGAATAAATCTTTAAAATTTAAAAAATAAGCAAATAAACCCACCGATGAAGCTCTCATACTTCTTACTCCACTTCCTTCCCCTCTTCAGTCGGGGCGGATTGTTCCTTGGAATAAGGAAGAGTGCGCGCATCGGGTGCATGTCGCATAAGGGAGGATGGCCCTGCAAATATAGGTGTAAAATATTAAATATCTTAATTTTAACCGAATATTTTTAATTAACGATATTTCCAGAAAGAAATACGTATACAGGATTTCAAGATTACGATCTCCTTGTCCCCATGTGCACTATGTTGCATTCATTGCACTTACTGTAAAATACTGGAAATGATGTAACTGTGAGCCCGGAGGAAGTACGTTTACTCAATTCAATAAGTATCAATTTCATCAAAACGCTCAATCAATGTCACACAATGTCACATAAGATGCCATTTCCAATATTCAACGAAAAATCATTGTCCCCAAATACAGTATCCCCACAGTTCAAAGACCTCAACAGCAAAAGCGTACCTCAGCCATCTCCAAACACGTGATGCCCAGTGACCACAGATCCGACCGAGAATCGTACGTCGCTTCGGGATTTTCATCACACGCAATCACTTCCGGTGCCATCCTGCAATATTTATGACTTAGTTATGCAATAAATGCAACGCTTTTTTGTTTACTAATTGGAGAAGGAAATTAAAATTAAACAAACAATTGCAATCCAGCCATATAATAAATGATCATTCACTCAAATATAATAATAACACGATTGCTTTTGTGGATAACACAGAAGCAGACTCAAAGGCTTGGAGAACCAAAATTTCAATTACGCGCCAGTCAATAATATGTTACAAGCAATAAATAAAATGAGATTCGGATGGTACTTTCAATGTCGCTTTGAATCCATGTATTCAATTGAAAAAAATAACAAAATAAACAGTGAGCGCCATGGTTATTTGCGCCATCATCTTGAAATGGACAACAGCACCGTGATAAGGACGACAGAGATGGCGCACCCGCCAATTTCACCATAATGGCGCAAATGTCCATGGCGCTCCTGCCTTTCACCCAATTTAAACACTAACCAATATGGAGTGCCGATGAAAGTGTTCCTCCTGCCGACAGTTTTGTCCAACTGAGCAGAGACGCCAAAGTCAACCAGTTTGACCTGCGAATAACATTTTCCAATTCACTTGTTTTTACAAACTCTTTAGTTGTATTGACAGATGGGCGAAAGTACATCTACTAGCAACTTCAGTTACTAAAGCGAGAAAAGTACTTAGTGAAACGTAAAATCACCTCGGCCGAAGTCGTCAGCAGCACATTTTGTCCCTTGATATCCCTATGGATCACCTTGTTCTGGTGGAGATGATACAGTCCCTGCAATTCAGGGATAATTTCAAATTTGAAAATTGGTGGGAAGCTCACCCTAAGGATCTCCCTTGAGATGTATGAGATCCACTCCTCCTTGAGTGCACCTCCCTTGGTCGACTTGACGAGGTCGGTGATGGAACCACTGCCACAGAACTCCATCACCTGCAACATTATAGTTTCAAAGGGCACATAAAGGCATGTTTGAGATTGCTAAGGCAGTATGCAATTGGTTTTTCCACTGATTCAAAAAAGATGAACAAAATTGCAGAGTTACGGCTCATAACGAATCTGTGTTTCTAAGATAAATCGCTTCGAATTCAATTATCAGTACGATTTCAAAGAACAAGGTATTAGCCGAGCGAAAGACCGAAGCGCCATAACGATGAAATGGACAGATGCGCCGTGAGAATGCAGAGAATGATTGTCCATTTCACCATTATGGCGCAAATACACATCTTGTCTTTCGCCAGCATCCGTCACAATTAAAGAGTAAACCTTTTTGTGATAACCGTTTAATGGGAACTGCATTAAAATTCAAATCGCAATTGATATCATGGAGATAAATCAGACAAACTCTCGCATTACCAGAGATACTGATGGGTCAAATATTTTCAAATCTGTGATACATAACCGAAAAGGGTCACTCACCAGCCACAGCTGATCGTGCTTGCCCGTGGAGGAGGGCAGCTTCTTGATGAAGGCACCGTAGTAGGTGGCAATATTGCGATGGTGCGAGTACTGTAAGAATTCGGAATGCATTTTCATTTTCTAGAAAGGAGGAGATTCATCGGGATTAGAACATTCAAAAATTCAGGGTTCTCTATTCTAACAACAACAGAATATATCACTATGTTTTGTCCAATTAAATAATTGATTTTTAGTCCGTAGTCAGATAATTTTTTACAGCTCTTGATGAACCATTTTCACGCTTCCACCGTTTTGAATGACGTATTCTGTTTGATGGTTAAAAAGTGGTCAATATTCTCGCCCGTTCTTGGTACTTTTGGTGCATGATTCATTTTATAGATCGGTATGTTTGTCGCATTTCAACGTCCCTCATTTCAGAAAGCATTCAGGCATAGTTATGATCTCATTCACGCCATCCCCAACATATGTGAAATGCTATGAAATCACAAGCATCTCTTTCTCTCTACGCGCTCTCTTCCTTCTCCATACTACCTCTCTGCCTCTCTCACTTCTCCTCCCTTCATACATTCCCTCTCAATTGGGTCAGTGCTTTGCTATCAGCCGAATAGAGATTCAAGGCTCTTTCCGAGGTGGACCAAATCAGCATTCTTGTTCGCATAAACGCGCGAACCTGTGCTCCCCCTCTCTATTCCCGGTCCAAACGGGATTCGTCCCTCGGGGAGTGCTTAGTCAGGCCAACAAAGGGTTAACACAGATATCCCATTGAGAATGATGATCGATTCATGTCCATCCATTTCCACTCCTCCCTTTCTGGCTTTATAAACAGGAGAATGGAGAGGAGAGGGAGAGACTGAACTGACCAATCAACCAATTCAGCGTTATCCAAAAAATTCAAGCGCAAAATATCCATTGAACCCGATGAATCAATCAATAATCAAGCTACAGTAATCGCCATTTCCCCCGGAATTGGTTTGGGTTCAGCAACGCAATAAAGTGTCCTCTTCCCTGCCCCTCACTCCGCCAGACTCTTCCCTCCGAAGCGCGAATGCTAATCAATTTTCGCATCCCAGACTACGCAAGAAGCAACCGCATTAGGCAGGCAAATGAGGCAAGAGAAGCGGACCAGAGATTGAAATAGCCCAAAAAAGTACAAGTCAGTCAGAAGATAAAGTTAAGGAACCCTCACCAAGACATATTTTCGTTTCAGAACCACTGACCTTCTTGAGCATGTTAATCTCCATCTTGATCTCCTCCTCCTCATCCTCGTTGATGTTCATAATCTTGATGGCAGCCAATTGCGCCGTCTTGACGTGCTGGCCCTGAATCAATCAATATTGACTACCGTAATCAATCGATATCTCAGTTACCGTAAATTCTGTTCAGAAACCCACGAACCTTATACACCTGCCCGTACGTGCCATTACCGACGACCTCGATGAGCTCGAAGATTCCAGCCGGGTCCTGAAAGGAAGCTATTTCATACTGTAGCCAATCATTTGGATGCCTGAATCAGGATCATCTCATGTTTTCGATGATAACAGAGGTTGTTATTGGTTCCCCGTGAGTGGTTTGGGTCATTGTTTGACTGCCACAAACACCAACAGACGAAGAGTGCGCCATCACTCATCATCCATCTTGGCATGCATGAATCACGTCCGGCACGGCCATCGATCGCTAACTATGCGCCCGAAAATACACGCAGAATCAGTAATCGGCCTAACTTTGCAACCTACACTATAGTCAGATGAAATGTAGCACAAATCATTGAAATGTTCAATATGTTAACGGAAAATTAGCCCCCATATAAAATCTACTTATATCGTGGCTTATTTCCAAAAACACTAACTTTATACATGTTAACTCGAGTAACGCCGCTGTTGTTTTGGGTCAAGTCGTCGTCAAAACGCAAGCACGAACCCTGAGGGAATTGAGGTCGATCTCATCCAACCCGTTGGCGGCTGCAGCGGCGGCCATGACTGCCTGGCAGCTGTGAGAGCACGTGCAGTCGACCCGCCCGTATCGACCTCACACGTGTCTGAACAGGACAAGAGTTGTCACAGATTGTTAGCAATCGCAATTTCACGAATTCTAGTGCAAAACAACGCGCACAACAACAAATATTGTTCGCGTAGGTCGGGAAAACAAGGATATCACGCATGATGGAGAGATAATGTTAAAAATGGCCAAGAAAGTGCGAAAATCAGTGGGACGAACGACAAATTCAGCCTGAACTTAATCTGGTGTATGCGCGTCGATGATTCACAAATCTCGGAGGGATGAAATGCACTCGATGACACCGTAATAGTAATTGAAAATTAACTATTTTCAATTGAGTTTTCTCTTTTGCGACTTTCAAGTACTTGAAAATGAAAGCTTTAAAACTATGTGAACCAAGCAGGGTGGATGGGATGGAAAAATATAGACGCAGCTAGAAGAGATGGAGAAGAGGAAGGAGGCAGCGCTGCCAATGGACAATTAGACATTCGGACATCTCCCGAGGAGAAGAAAAGGGGGAAAGAGACCAGAAAAAGGAGTAAGAAGAAGGGGAAGGGATGGAGGCTGTGGGAGAGTCACGCAAGAGACAACTTGGAACAACACATGATTTATGGGTGGAGGAGCATTCTGGACTGGGGATTCGTCGGGAAAACGTCTAAGAACATGCATATTGTTTTTTTACAAGAACAAACTTGTGATTTTAGTAGGACGCTTTCAGTATTAGGATATCGTTAATTTTTTTAAGCGGTGAAATGAAGTTAGAGGAAAGCGCAAAAACTGCATAAGGGAATGTATCATCCCCCTCTTTGTCCCATCATTCGGTTTAATGTTAGCCCCGAACGGTTCAATTCAAGTTGGGGGTTCGTTCACAGAGGGAGTGCACATTTTTCCTTCTTCCCCTTTCACCCGGAAAGTTTGTCTCTTGGCCCTGACGTTAAAAGGCGATCGAGAAGCACGGAGGAGTGGAAATTGTAAACGCCCTAATCCTCTCTGAACTGCACTCTCCCAAAGGAATAGAGATTGGGGAGGCAATATTGGACGACGGACAAAGCGCCGTGGACACTTGCGCCAGAATGTTGATGTAGACACTCGAGACGAAGGAATTATTGCGCATTGGTCCATTTCACCATTACGGCGCAATGGTTCACGGTGCCGCTGTCCTTAACCCAGCTATACCTAGAGGAAGGAACACTTTAGTTTCGCCCACAGTCCGTACCTACAAGAGCGGGCACAACCAACCAGCCGGAGCGCCAAAAGTGGAAAGTAAACAGAGAAAGGAAGAGACACAAGTACCGGAACCGATATATGGGCAATACACAAGAGAAGTCACTCTGATGACAAGGACGACAGATGACTCTATTAGGGGGCGAGTCAATAGAGAAGATTGACAAAATACTAGTATTCATTGAGTTTATGACAGCGAATGATTCAAATGTTCTTATCATGTAGCTAATTTAAGAAAGGAAAAGAGGAGAAATCATTCTTCAAAAAGGGTTCAGAGTTTTATAACGCAGATGAAACTCAAACGGAATAATGAAAAAGTGGCTGAATCTCAGATCTTGAGCAGACGCGGAGGCGTTTTCAAATAAGCAACAACAAAGCAATAAAATCCAAATTTCATCGAGAAATAGATCCTCTCGAAACAAACGTTCGTATTCAATTTTACATAGCACCTTCAAATAATGCTAACCCGAAGTTGTAAAGTAAACATACGCGAACTATGGCGCACAATTTAGAGTCGTAATTTATTAGCTTGAAAATAAAAGATCCAGACCAAATACAAAGTGATAGAATTGAGTGAGAAAGTGCTAGAGGAGATAAGTTCAAAGGCAAGGAAACGGAGTGACTATACATTTGTAACTGAGAGAAAGAGCTGTGTGAGTGAGGGGGATCACGAATTTACGAACCCGCGCATCTGCTATCACTCTCGTTTCTCTTCCACTCTCTCCTCATTCACACTCTCTCTTCTCTCTTATTCTCTGGTCTCTCCTCTCAATTCACCCTCTCTCGTCACTCTCGTCTCTCTGTCCCTCTCTATTCCCCATAGTCTCTAGTCCACTCTCCATAAATGCGTCAAGTGGGGGGATGCGCAGCTGCCCCTGCATGCTCAATGAACACGCATCAATCATGTTTACGCAGATATGGTGTGTGTATTAACGACCATTCGGTGTCCACTATTTGAATTTGCTCGATAAACCACTCCCCTAGCAAAATATAATACTTTACGATCGCTCACATTTCGGAAATGAGGGGATTCCCACGCATTTCTTAGCAATTTGGACAATGAAACGAAAAGTTACTCATACTACCTGGAATTGGCAATTTCCCATTGTATACTATCCGGTTGTATGCAACGCGTCGTGTTGTTCACGACAGCAATTCTCACTCTTACAAATGCTCTCATGGCGGGCGAGCGTGGGGGATTGCGTAGCATCACAATAGCCACATTTACCCGAAAAACAAGGGCGCCAAGGGGATTTGCGCCATAATGAATGATCGAGTCCTCATTAAATGAAGTATTTTTCCGTTATTTTATCCCGCGAGTTAATGGTGCTCTTTACTTTCGACCTTGTTCTCGACCCTCCCACTCATACTCTCATGCCGAGGGGGTAGCATCACAACACGCAGCTACTACTCACTCATTCCTCCAGAAGTCATCTCCTCCTCCTGAGAGACAACAGTTCAGGAGAGAGTACAGACAGTCAGACAAAGAACAAGATGAGAGAGAGTGTGTATCTCGAGTAGAGACCAGAGAAGCAGAGGGATGAGAGAGTATGGAGATGGAGGAGAAGGAGGGAAGAAGGAGGCAAAGTCCCAGATGACAGACAGCCGACGTAAAGAATGTGTATGTGACGAGTGAAATGGCACAAGGAGAGGCGCTCAAAAAACAACTCACACGCATTCGACGCTATTATCACAACAATAGAATCAAGCGCTTCGTTCACGAGAATGGAGCAAAGGGGGAGGACAATGGAGAGTGGCGCTATGACAGATACAGAATAACCAAACACTGGCTCCAATGTCACAATGTCATTCATGGGGTAATAAATACTGCTGCTCCTAATAGGATGAGTGATCGTAAAACATAATTTTCTGGCAAAAACGACAACATTCACGATGCAAGGCTATTGGCTAATAGTATTACCTACTCGTATCACCTACCTAATACCTACTCCTTACTATTAGTGAAATGATCCATAGTACATAAAACTGTGTTTTCTAGCTCTCATAGAAGTACTCTAACGCTCACGAGCAACGGCCACTCGTAAAGCATAATTCTCAGAGGGCTAAAAAGCGCGACAACTGCTCAATTCATAGTAAAGCAATTGGCAGGAATGGGAAAGGAGTGCTAACAAGCCAATGAGGATGAGGGTCTTTCGGAGCTGAAATATATTGACCCAACAGGTGTTCTCAGCTATGCAAGATGAGCCTCGGGCACTTTAGCAATGCACTGATTTCGACAACCTATCCATCGAACTTTAGCCAACCAAAAATTACACTAGACTGAACTTGCTGGTTGTGAAAATAGATAATAAGTTTGTAAATATAAAGCAAATAACCACCGGACATCAGAAAATGATCGGGGAAGCATCCATGGGTTGATAGGGACTAAGGTTGGCAGTTTGACTAGGTTTTCGGATATGTTTCACAGCTCTTATAAATTCAATATATGTAGCCACGGTGAAACATATCCGAAAACCTA
>JACMIF010000613.1:0-35012 GCA_014805445.1 Diplogasteroides magnus | reverse complement strand
CCCCCCCCCCCCCCCCCACCCCCCCCCCGCCCCGCCCCACCCGCCCCCCCCCCCCCACCCCCAGTGCCTTCAGTTCTTTCTCCTTTCATTGACCATTAATTGAATTGAGGACGCTCTTGTAATCAAATAGTCGACTTCTTCTCCAATCACGGCCTTCTAGATTCAGACTTCTTTCGAGGAAGGAAAAGACTGTGCCATTCTGTGTTCTCTTCTCTCTTCACTCGTTATTTCATCCTCTCATATATCCGACTGTTGATCCTCCTTATATCCCGAGGGGGAACCTTCATCTGTCATTACTTACTCCCTTTCTTCTTTCCAATCTCAGACAATCATCTCTGATTCCCTTCCTTGGAAGCATCTCAAGGGCGTAGTAAACACACATTTCGTTCACGCAAAGCATTCTCCCTCTTTTGTCAAAGGCGGAACTTGGGAAGTGTGCGATGCTTCACACTGACAGTCGTTGACACTAACAATAGCCTCTCCTCTCTGTTGTCCACACTGTCAAATGATGTGGAGCGTAATGAGACGGACATCTTGGTGTCTATAATGCTTGCATCCCCTTTCATAACCCCTTTCGAATAGGACCAATCTCCCTCCATTCATCCCCCTTCATAGTCAGTCTTCTCTCAGAAGAAGAGACATAATCTTATCTTCTACTGAGCATCCAATAGAAGAGAAGAAGGGGGAATGTCATATGAGATGGGTATAAGGGTCTTCTATCAGGATGGAAGTACAATGATCTGTCCTCTCTCATTACATTGGAAGACAATTGGAATTGAGGACATTCATCAAGTGTGGAGGGGAAGGACAGTCACTCCCCCTTGACGCCCCATTCCATCCTGGTCGCTAAACACCAAAAGTCGCTACTCTTCTCCCCCTTTATGTCCGTGTGCTTTTTGTTGCTGTGGCGTTATATACACTTGGTGAAACATAACATACGTGGCATATTATTCTGCCCTCTTCTCCTCACATTCCTTTCCGTGCAAACGTCCAATTTGTGTCTTCTTCTCCATATGATATTCTCTTCTTCTTGCATTAATTGTCACCTCCATTCATTTCTATGGTAACAAACTCTCATTGAAGAAAGAAGAAGTCTCAACTGACTCATCCTTTCAAGGAAGGAATGTCGACACACAGAAAGGCAAGTTGAACAAGGATCCGCCCCATTCATTGTCCATCCATCCATAGACCCCCCTCACTACATCACTAGCACCCCCCCTTAACCCCCCCACCCCTCTCATTCCACTGTTCCCCTCCAGAAGACTAAGATTTCGAAGATGGTAGTGGAGTGTATTCGTGCCCAATCTCTTGGAGCGGTTGCCTATTGCATGAGTGAGACAACCGCTCTTAATGAATTGGACAACTCTACTACCGGTTTAGAAACCCTCCAGAAGACTCACTCTTACAGTAACCCCATCCCTTGTTCTCCTCATTCACTGTGACAGTGTCACTTCAGAGTCAAGGACTGGGAAGATCGAAATCTGCCGTAAGACATCGTTCTCGGAATAGAATGCCGACAGATGGGACACTCCAACAGCCAACAAGTGCTGAACTGACTGTCGTCGTACTCGGAGACTCACAGGTGAATCAGACTTCCACTCTTTATCGTCTAATCTTAGACCACTAAACACCATAATTCTGAAACGTAGTCTCCACCCTAAGGGGAAGTCGCGTCTGTGAATTTAGTGACATTTAAAGTTCCGTCACTGGGGTGGCCTGAAAGTTGCGGTGTTTATCGCAGAATCATCAGTTGTGCACGTTGTGGACAGTTGAGATTGCACCTGGGAGTGAAGTGAAAGAGAGAAAGATACGAGGGAATGTGTGGAATGGATAAGAAGGGAAGGGAAGACAGTCATTCAAGTAAGAGAAGACAATTGGGAAGAGAAGACTAATGGCTGAATGGCCAATGAACGGACTAAGTCATCCCATATCACTACTCTTTCATGCAATGGGAGAGGAGAACTAAGTAGGATGAACATAAGAAGGACTCCATCATCCTCCTTCCTTCTTCATTCTAACTCATTTTTACGATACAATACACTAATTTATGCGTGTCAGAGCACACGCTCCGGGATCAAGGACAGCCCTTCGATTAGCCATAAACTGTCCGTCGCATTTATTCTCTGTATACTCCCAGGAAAATAGACTGTGTCGAATCCTTGATCGAGAAGTTAACTCATATGCAGTATCCTAATCAATCAGGTGGGCAAGACTGCCATCGTCTCACAATTCCTGTGGAATGGATTCGTGGAAGAGTACAGACCTACTGTAGAAGAGTTCAATTGGATAGAGTATGAAGTGGGAGAGGAGAGGAGACTCATGCTGCAGGTACTCCCACAACGAAAACTGAGGATACGGTAGTCATTTGAGGTGATAGACTCTGGAGGCTCAAGGGACTTCCTTGCTATGAGGCATCTGTACATCAAGACAGGAAATGCATTCTTGGTATGTTGATTGTAGAGTACTGTAGTCAGATGATGGTATTCCCATTGGAGGGAATGAAGGGAAAATATTATTGTTCTTCCTTGTCATAAATGAAGATAGTTCAGATTGTCTTCTCAGTTGACAGTGTTCCTTCATTTGAAGAGGCCAAGAATATCATCAATGAGATTAAGAGCAAGAGTGAGAAGAAGGATGTTAGTATAACAATGGTCAAGACAAATGAAATCCCAAACTTCAATCTGCCTCTCTCCTCTCTCATTCGCCCGGTTGTCTCCAATTCATAGAGACGACAGCGCGTTGGAGAATAAAGGAAGACTGAATGAACTTTAGGATTTCAGTTGCCTTCACTATATGACAATATTGCAAGATAGTAGGAATGATTGCAATTCTCATATCATAGAATAGAAATGAATCATTGACACTCTTTCCTTGAATTGATTCCATTGCAGGTTCCCCTTCTACTCATAGCGAATAAAGTGGATAAGTATCCCAATGAAACTGCATGGATGGTATTCACTCTCCTCATTCATCTTCCATTCTCATTTCAGGTCAAAGATTGTACTGAATATGCACTGGAATCGGGTATTCCCATGTTGAAGATCACAGCCAAAGATGCCCAACAGGTCAGACTGACACGATTACTGTAGGGTTACTGTGGTACTGTATCAATGCCATTGTAGGTACAAAGGGCGTTCCGTGCAGTATTGGAATCAGCTCGGCCGTCGAATGGAAACATGCCGGAGGGGATAAGAACAGAAGATCTGAAGAAGAGAAGACAATCAATGCCAACTACAACGAGAGCATCAATGGGTATTGATCCAAAGGAATTGGAAAGACTAAAGAGAAGACACAGAAGTAATTGTTGTATTCAATGATACTACTCATACAATGAGACACACTCTCTATTGTCTATTCATTTCCCCCATAGGTTTCGTATTAGACAGACTACTAGAATGATTATACTAGCAATGGTACACAGATTTAGTACATTTACTGCTTAACCTATTAGTATTTGCTCTCATTCTTTCATTTCCACACTAGACAAAGAATCGCACAGAGCTCTATATTATCGTGATGGTGAAAGGAATTGGCTCATAAGGACCGGACTTACAGTCTCCTTCCTCAATAACTTTACATTCACTTCAACATGATAGTCATAATGAAACCAAAGTATGGCCATAATTTATATTGCACCGTGGGTGGGCTAAGCCATACAAACATTACTTTTCCTCGGGTCCGAACACTGTAAATACATTGTATCTGAATATTTTCTCAATAAACCGAGTGAAAAGTTCACCAATATTTATTA
This sequence comes from Diplogasteroides magnus, assembly GCA_014805445.1. Lineage (NCBI taxonomy): Eukaryota > Metazoa > Nematoda > Chromadorea > Rhabditida > Diplogasteroididae > Diplogasteroides > Diplogasteroides magnus. The sequence continues at coordinate 31,261 of JACMIF010000613.1, read as the reverse complement.
TTACCAAAATTCATTTGTAAAATGCATGTGACAGAATAAATGAATGTACTTCTTATGACTGTTGAATGGCTTTTTGAATCTTTGCTATTCTATGGCTGAATGGGTCATTGAATACTGTACTATAGTCATGAAAGTAATAAGGGAAAGAGCTGTATATTCTATCTATCACTATCTATCACCTATAAGGGGCAGTACATGCGAATCATCCAAGGCCACAAAGCACAAATGGCAAACACAAAAGGCTTTCTGCAATCTTAACAAACTGGCGCATAGTATAAAGTGGCGGTGTTCTGGCTAAAATGTATCTAACAAAAAAGAAGTAATAGTTGTGCAATGTATACCAAAATCACTAGCGAATTGACAATGACTGATGCTGAGCAGAGAGATACTGTAGACAAAGAGTATAGATCATACAGGCTAATGGTCTGCTAAAACGCCATATACTCAACAAATAAGAAAACAAACATGATTGAAGAAGCTCAAGCCGTCGGATCAGTAGGCTCCAATGGAACTTCCTCATTGTTTCTAAAGAGAAGTCTTAATTAACAGGAATACTACAGTATGCCTTACCTTTGTCGTTCTTCTGCTTTCCTCTTTTCCTCTTCTTCCTTTTCCCTTGCAAGTCTCTCTTCTTCTTCTTTCCTTCTATTTGCCTCCTCTTCAGCCTCTCTCTTCTTCTTTAGTCTGGATACGATAGCTGTGATGAGTGCAGCGCCCCTTCCACTTCCATCTCCAGTCTGGATTACTGTACACTGAAACAACATTCATCAATTTGGTCAAAACAACTCCATCGCGATGGAAGAACTACACCAAATTAGCAAATCTAATAATGAACCAATAATGTACCTAATAATGTTCATAAAATACTCTTAGAAATTTCAGGCGATATAATACATTGGTTGAAAGAAATGAATACCTCAAGTCCAGGATCGACCAATTCCTTGATCTTCTCAGTGACCCAATGATGGAAGAATGGATGATATTTGTATGTACTTCCATCCATTCCTACTACCATCTTCGGCTTCTTCACACGGTTCAAAACACAAGCAATGGCTGAAATTGTATAAATATTCAATTAAACCGTAATTTTCATATGACTACTGTAACCAGTGACTAATCGCATTGGTACACAATGGAAATGAGTCATTTGCGCACAATTAGCATTTTGCATGCTTAGAAATATGTCATATATATCATAATATATGCATGTACGTGTGCGCAAATGACCTGTGCGTAAGTGTCGTCATCCCCGATTAGACGAATGAGAAATGCACTTTACTATGGGACTTAGAAACCCTAGTAACTATGGTGTTGTATTGAATGTGAAACGAACCAGCTGCAGCAAGATTGGCACTTCTTCTCGATACAACAACACAAACTTCTCTGAAACATGCAATTATCAACATTTTCGAGGGCCTACAATTTCTTCTTGTGTTTTAAATTGTAGTGTGTTGTTGGAGAAAATTTAGAGATGTAGTGTCTGTCGGTGAGCGAATTTGGAACGTTCGCGATTAGCGACACAAATTGTGACATGGAACAAAGTACAAAAGTGAATATTTACCTTAATAGGAGCATATCTGAGAATGTGAACGATTCAATAGCCAATTCATCCATGATCTGTCGAGTATTCGAATACGATCCACAGTCATCACTACAATAGAGAATGATTAGTCTGGATGGTCCCCTCAGTATACAAGGAGGCACGTGAGATAAAATAAGAGAAAGAAGGGTCTGATGGATGATTATGACATCATTTCCCCCCTCACAAGAAAATGTGACACCTGCTTAGAGGAAACAAGTAGAGAGTGGAATGAGAATGAGACAAGAGCATGACTTACTGCAGGATTTCAGAGATGTACTTCGTGGGAAAGGATCCTATGCTCTGAAGTCGTTCAGAAGGCTCACCACGGAAAAGAACCTACAACGATTGCATTTGAATCAAGAATTAGATCAACTCTCTCAAGTAGTCAAGTCTAACTTACTTTTGCCTTGCACAGTTTCTCCAATACGAGTCTCACAATCTCTCCCATACACATACCGGCAATCAACTTGTCCAGACTAAAACATATATTACTTCACTTTCAGTATAACTATTACTTACGAGTTGACTCCTGGATGATCGGATCGTTGATCCACAATCCTATCGTACTGTGTAAACATGTATTCGGCCTCGTTTCGATCACCGAATCCTCCCCATTCTGTATCCACAATCATCTGAATGCATAGTCAATTAAAACTTTCTTCGAATTCACATAAATATTATATGAATAGAATATTCGTTCTGACACTACCAAAAACAAACAAAAAAATGTTTTAAAATACTGCGCGATACTATAGTCAGAATCTACAGCAGTATAAATCAACATGAGCACCTGTTTGTGTTTATACTCTTCCGTAGCATTGCTGAGTCCATAGACGAGATTGCTTGAGTTTTCCATATAAGCAGCATTCGTTCCCGTTCCTACAGTTCAATTGTGATGTGAATAGAGAGTGTGACTGATAACCCACCAATGATGACTCCCAAGTCACATTGTCCTCCATTCTCATATGCAGCAGCCACCATTGTACCCACTGTATCGTTGATCAATGCTACCACTTCCACTTTCACTCTCTGCAATACAATCAATCAATACCGTAATCATCCAAAGATGACATTTGAAGTGAAATGAACTGTAACATACTCCATCCCTCTGTATGGCCTCTTCCAATAGTCTCACAACATCCTCTCCCACTGCTCCCGTTGCAGTGACTCCTTTCGTCCATCTACAATATATCAAGTACAACCATCAATAACTGATACAACATCACGCCAACTTTGTACTATTGAAGAAACCACAATTCCCTCATCACTAACCTCAGCAGAGTGGCAGATCTCAATCCAGTCTGATCACAGGGGTAAGAGAATGTGAATCCGACTGCCATACCATCTTGATCCACTCCTGAATAATGGATCATTCTCTATTCAATTGTTCCCTCTCACCTTTCTCAACGAGGAAATCCCCCAATGCCTTTGCAATGTAGTCGAACAACTGGAATCATGTGATTGTTTGCATTACAGCTTCTATTCCTCCATCATACAGACGTGATTGTACTCACTTGTTCTGCAGTTCCGTGCATTGCAGCATTGGGCATTCGAGAATTGAACTGTTTAGTCCTCATCGCCTCTCCCGGTTCAATCTCCATAATCATAACTCGAAGATTTGTTCCTCCAAGGTCCATAGCAACGAACTTGCCCCTTTCTGAACAAGATCATTAACGATAACACTTTGAGGGCATTCTTACCGTTTCCATTCGGCAATTCAGGAACAAATGAAGGGAGCATGGCAATGGTTGATGCCTGCAATAGGATTACGGTGATGTATACCCGATGTGCAAGGAATAGAGGATAAGGAAGGATTTGTACCTCTAATCCACCATGGAGACCACGATCCATGTTGTCACTCATATGTGTCATCATTCGTCGAAGTGTGTTGTTAGACAATTTGAACTCTGCCATCACAGACTCCAACTGTAAATAGACAACCAATACTTTCATTTGTCAAATATTACTAGTCATTCACGAGACGATGCTTTTAGTGCATTCGTCATTTGTCTTCCCTGAGCGGTTATCTCTATCACATGATAGAGATAACCGCTCCGCGGACATTAGACGAATGACGAATGCACTAAAAGCACCGAATGCGACACCCTAGATGCTTTTCTATATCTTTCGTCGTTTCGTTGCATCTGATCATCTTTCTTGCAGCCGAATGTTCTCACCGAAATTTCCTCTTCACTTCCGAGTTTGGTTCCTCCTGCCAGCTTCTTGATATCCTTCCGCACAATGCGACTATCCTTGTTGTCCTTCTCCTTAGCATTTCTTCTGGAATTGATGATCCGTCCCAATTCGAGACTGGCTAACAGCATCTCTGCAGTGAAAAGAGTGTTGCCAAGACACACTAATTGATAAGGAATGCACAAGGGCGACAACAAACGAACATGAAAGAGAAGAAGAGATGTCAAGCCCAAGTGAAATGTCTGGAAGGGACGAAGAGGAGGCAGAAAAAGAGAAAGAGAATAGATGAGAGAATGAGGGGCAGATAGAGAAGCAGCTACTGCACGTGCTGTCTATTCCCAATCTTTTCGGACTCTCGTCGTCCTTCGTCGAACGCAGAGCGAAAAATTGATTTCTTCGTCTAAAAGAGCCCAAATTGGAGGAGTGAATCAAAATATCCCTAAAACCGGTCAGTGATAAAACAAACGACCATCACTTGGTCTCGAATCTGCTGACAATAAGAACAGAGTCATGAAAAAGAGATGCAAGGGCCCACTTTCTCCAAAGATAAATCTATATTCCAAGGAAAGCAAATTATCTAAAAGCTTTTAAAAATTTAAAGGGTAATGCATCTGTCCGCTAGTCCGCAAATTAGGTGCGCTGTTGCGTACGATAATCTCTTACAGCGAAAGACCTGCACACACACTTTTGAGTAGCAGTGAATTTAATCCATGACGTCATACTTCCGTTGTTTCGAGTCTTTGCTCTGTTCTCGTTTTTACATACACTTCAAGCCATTTTAACTGTGATTTATTTGCAGATTACTTAAGTGATGTGATGGTATCTCAAAGTACATTAGTATCTGTAGTACGATTTGTATTTTACAGGATTCGGGATGCAATCCTCGCAGAATCCTTCAACCACTGCTAATCGGGATCGGGAACAGCATTCACAAAGTAATGGTATACAATATCGGTCACCGACAGATGAAGAAGTGGCAGAAATGGACCGACAAAAGGTTTTCCGTTTCTTTATTGGTGAATTGGGGGCTAACTCTATGGTTATACCTTGGACGCGTGTTAATCTTACAACATTTTGTTTCAAACAAAATATTCCTTCCTAGGTGACAAATCATTTGAAAGAATACATCGAGAAGTTCAACTATCCATATATGAGCGATGTTTCTTGCTACGAAAAGTTGTTAAAAATCGGCCAAGGTACCTTCGGGTAAGTATTTATCGTTTTATTAGTTATCAAAATGAGGTTACATACATAATGCAGGACAAGAATATTCCCAAGGCGGCTATTTCCTCGATATTTCCCCGCTAATAAGGGACAAATAGTCGGGGAACTGACCGGTTGGGGGAAATATCACGTTTGGGTAAAATACAAATGTCCCAAAATAATTTGCTTCCTAATTTTATTTTTATTTCAGAGAAGTATTCAAGGCACGATGTAAAAAGACTGGCAGACTCGTCGCATTGAAGAAAATTCTCATGGAGAATGAAAAAGAAGGCGTACGTTAAGAGAACGCTGTTGTGTGAATGAGCAGTACCTGCTTAGTTTCCCATTACTGCCCTGAGAGAAGTGAAGATGCTACAGCAATTGAAACACCAGCACATCACAGAGCTTCTTGAGATTTGCAGTAGTCAATGTAAGTTTTAATCCTTAGTTTATACCTTTTCATTACAATGATTTTTATGACATTTTTTCAGCGGCATTGAAGAGTGAGAGAGAAAGAGCGACATTCTTCCTTGTGTTCACTTTTTGTAAGCACATTTTGAATTATTGTTAATTTAATTTTTATGAAATCATGATTTTTAGATTATAATATGTAAAGATTGAACGGGTTTGTAGGTGAACACGATTTGGCTGGACTCCTATCGAACAATTCAGTTCGATTAACACTCACTCACTGCAAAACATTAATGAAGGTTTGTCTCATTACTGTTTTTTTCAAACTGTAAATCTAAATGACTTTCACGTGTTTACATTCTCTCACCGTTCTTGGTTCTTTCTTCCCATATAGCATACACTTTACAATACCCTTATTTTTTCTTTTTCCCCATTGTATTTATTTCCTTTTAGCATCTACTCTCGGGATTACATCAAATACATCATTCGAACATTCTGCACAGAGACATGAAGGCAGCTAATGTTCTCATCACCAAGGAAGGAATCCTCAAACTCGCTGATTTTGGACTTGCACGGCCATGGTTCAAGGTGCGTTTTGCTTGGCTCATTTATAATTTTAAGTGATTTATTTTACACTTCTGATCTGATACCTCTGTTCAATTTTGTGTAAAATTGATATGTTCAGTCGAGTTCACAGAAGCAACAACAACTGTATACAAATCGAGTGGTTACACTGTGGTAAGTAAAAACTAGAATACATTTATTTATTGTTTTTGGTAACGTTTTTTTCGTTAGCATATGGCTAATAGAACTGCGTGCTGTTGTAAGATCTCATTTTAAATTGTTGAGGTATCGTCCTCCTGAGCTTCTCTTGGGTGAGAGAGTATACGGACCTGCCATCGATATTTGGGGAGCAGGCTGTATTATGGCCGAATTGTGGACAAGAAGTCCCATATTGCAGGTATTCATTCGCCTTTTAACTTTTAAAAAATGCACAAATTATCATTTTTCCATTATTATTCATCTTCTGATCAGGGAGACACCGAACAACGACAATTGCAATACATTTCACAATTGTGTGGCAGCATCAGTAAAGAAGTTAGTTTGATATTATATTTATTTTTATGGATGATTCTAATTTTTTCGATTGTGATAAATAACTTCAGTCATGGCTCGGAGTTGATCAGCTTCCTCTGTTCAAGAGTATGGAACTTGTCCAGGGACTACCGAGAATAGTCCAATCCAGATTGGGATCCGTCATCAAGGTTCAATTACTGTTTAAAAAATTCTCAAAATCTTGTTATTTACTATTTTATCACATATTAATATCAATTTAAACTAATATGATAATACAGCTTTTTTATTAAAGAATGAGGAAAAATTAAAGAGTATATTACAGGATCAGAATGCAGTTCTGTTGATAGACAAACTTCTATCATTGGATCCTTCAAAGAGAGGAACAGCCGAGGAAGTTGGTGGTTTTGATCTTTTCATGTGTATGCTATCTAGTTTATATACATATTTTCTAATTGCTCGAGATATAATCAGTGTTGGGAATCTTTGTGCTGATATCACAACAAAGCAAGAATAGTGGTACTTTAGGCATTGGACCACAATTTCTTCTTCACTGCCCCAGAGCCGAAGGAAGATGTGAGAGATCTGATGAGCACCATTCAGGCAAGAATTTCACTTCATTTAACTAAAGCATGCATTGAAGAATCAATGAATGAAAGACTGTATGCTAGGGTGTCGCATTTGGTGCTTTTAGTGCAGTCGTCATTCGTCTAATCTCCGCTGAGCGGTTGTTTATCTCATGTTATAGACAACCGCTCCGCGGAGATTTGACGAATGCACCAAAAGCACCACATGCGACACCCTACTGTATGCCTGACATGTTATATGATGATTGTTTCATTTTCAGCAGTCTCTATTCGAGTTCACTCAAGGAAGAGGTGCACATGCAGGAAGGAGGAAACATGTTGGGAATGGAGGACAAGGGGGTGGAGGGGGAGGGGGAGTGAGAGCACCCAATCCACCCAGACAAAATGCAGGAACATCAGGCCAATTCCATGATATGGTCTTCTGATTCATACCATACTTGTATACCTTAACTGAGACAAACTGTTACAGTACTCCGTAGAATCATTTTTATACAGCCGGCGATATACTTAGTTCTGTGATTGCTATCTTCTGGCATTTGCCGTGGTCCATTTTCATAATTTATGTATTTGAATTGTCTTTCAGGAATGATGTGATTATTCCATTTTTGTTGTTTATACGAAACAAACTTCATCCGGGTTTACCACATTTGTGCGGTCATTGTTAATTGACTTTGACTTGAAAAATTGATGAAACTAATAAGTTGTTCATTTGTTCATTGCAAATAATTTAAGACACTTCTGAAGATGAAATTACATCTTTGTAAATATTCGTTGCAAATCGATCAGCAGAACGCAACCCGTTTCGATTGTGATATTCATAACTATATACACTGAAGCCGTGTACTTTGATATTGGTTCTACTATGTGGGAGATCGAGTTGTGCAGAAAAGTATTATCAGAATCACTACTTTTAGTGATGTCTGATTTTGACTAGAGGTAATAATTTGGCAAAATGTGAGGAGCAAGGCTTAATCGGTAATAAGGCGAATGATGTGAAAGCAAATGCACTATTATGTGGAGCATGTGTGTCATACATCGTATTTTTTCTATTGTACAAGCTAGGGCACGCTAAACACCGGAGTGTACCACTAAACATCGTAGTGTGCAGGTGATGAGGGGTACCGGACGACGTCTCTTTCAGAGATTGAAGGAGTACAGGGAAGGAACCAACTCCAGATGGGACCTGAACAGAGAATACATTCTGATGTACATGTAAACATTCCTTGAGTAGCGAATGAGGGAAGAATAATAATGATACAAAGAGTAACAATTGACTACTCAAATGAGAGTGCAGTTTTGTCAAGGGAAAATTGACTCTCATACCTCCTCCACAGACTTCTCTCAACAGGGAGATCTTCGATACTGCCCTATTCCTTCGTGGGGATCGTCGATTTCTCCTCTGAAGAGACTCGATTGCAGTCTCGTCGTTGAAGATGGCTTGCAACTGAAGAGAAATGACGTCAATCGGGGGTTCACTCTCATCCTTCTCCATGTCTGATGGAAAGAGATGATGCCAAGTTATGAATTGTTGAATAGAAGACTAATGAAGTACCTGATCACATGAAACTGCTAGTACGAACATTCCGAATAGAAGAGCCTCGATACATAACATGATGGTATGGAGAACCTGAGAAGAATTAGGTGGAGTAGTGATATTGAATAATCCTTGTATAACTAACCTTAAGATGATGTCCATTGTGTCCTCTCGGTCCATGAATGCCTGTCTCTCCAGTGTCAGAATGATTGACCCAAGAGAGAATGATCACTCTGCAACTCCATTCACTCTCAACACACATTCTCCTCATACAAATAGAGATACAATGGACTGTGTGCATGTCCCATGGGTATGTGTGATCTCATTACAGTAATCTCATTCAAGTTCAGTCATTATCATTTCCGTCCCATGATGCAGTATTGAATTTCTAAAACGGAAAAAAGTACATTTCTCATTTGCCAAATACCCGCGGAGCAGTTGCGACTACGTTCAGCAGATATCAGATGAGTGAGAAATGTCCCCCTTTCACCGGATTCATAAACCCTTATACCATTTGAATGAGAGTGAAGAGTCAACAACTAGTATAAGAAGAATTACGACAAATGATCATTGAGGCGTTGAATGAAGCGGAACTTACAACATTGAATAGGCACTGCACATTGCAACATAGATGAGAAACTGAAGGAAGTATCGCTGATTGAACTCCCCCACACAATTGTTCACCCATGGACCTGAATACGAATCATACTTTACAGTACAAGTAGTTCATTTGTTCCACTCAGACCTACTACCAAAAGAGATCGATCAACTTTCATCCCCTAATCAATAGGGGTTCAAAATAGGTAAATTTGTCGTCACTCATCAAAAAACAAATTTACCGATTCCCTACTAATCATTCATAGTCTGCAGATTATAATAGTAGAATACTTACAATGATGGTCCATTCTTCTGATGCATCTTCTACATATTCTACAGTGATGAGCACGAGGAGGACGAAAAGACTCACAACGAGTACACACAGACCAGTCTTCAGCCTCAAATTGATCCATCCATCAAAGGATTTCATGGATAGGAGTAAACAAGTTGTAAGAGATTGGATAAGCGACCAGTACATTGAGTGTTTCAGTCAAGGAACATACGAGGCCATTGTGCTGGGGAAGGAAAATGTCGTTATCGCTGCCGCTGTCGTCGGAATAAGAGAGGGACTGAGGACGACGACTCTTCATGTCTCTGCAAGAAGAGCAATGAAGATGGCATCAAAGGCATCCACAATACATTTAGGAACTCTTTCCTAGTTCTTTTTTTGCTTCTTGTCTGACATATTTCAATTAGGGGTTCACAATCGGTAAATTTGTTCTCATTCTTCTCCGCCGCGCGGTCATCTCATTCCCTCATAGACGACAGCACGGCGGAGAAAAATGACGAAAAATTTGCCGATGTTGAACCCCTAATCTCAATGCATGCGATAGCTTGCATCAAATGAAAGTTCCAAAGGAATGGTCGTTCCAGAAATGTTTCTAAATGAAACAGGAGAATGTCTAACGTGTCCTTGTTGATGGGAACGATTCCTGGATCTGCGAGCATGGTTCGTGAATGGGAGAGGACGACCATGACAACGATTGTGTTGAAAACAACGATGTGAAAGGGACCCCAGATACTGAAAAATGGCTGATTGCAAGGAAGGAAGTAGGGACAAATTGACTTACCCTTCCACAAATGTAGGGAGAATGAGCCATCGAGACAGTGCATAGTCAGCGTAGATGAGTGCTGCATAGACCATTGAGACACAGAATAAACCACAAGGATCCATTGTGAGGTGCATGGCTGCGAAGGACTGACTGGTCAGCGAACGAGCATAACTGCCCCCCCCCCTTCCTCTCACTCTCACTAAGGGGAGAGACATCGATCGTGTCCCTCTCCACACCACACACAACAATTGTACACTACGGAATAGAGAAGGAGACTGTCAATTGAGTCTCACCAAATGAACAAGGGACATATTTGGAACTATTAAACCTGTCCGGGAAGAATGAGAGATGTTCAGTTCCCATCCACAGGGGAGCTTTTATGGAGTCTAGACTAACGTAAGACTCGAGGCCCTCCACTCAGAATTTTAGGCCAATAAAAATTCTAACTGATGTTGAGATGAAACATTCTGTCCCTTCTTGTGCTCTCTTGTTTGAAAGTTAATTTTCACTGTATTTAGAATTGTAGCCAAGGAAACGAGAGTGGAATTATAATTTACCTACTGGACCTTCTTCTTTCTCACCAATAATTCAATTGCCTAATACTTCAGGATAGTCAATCCCTCTCGTCCAGCTCATATGCCCAGGCTTTGTTTTTCCTCGTGACAATTAAAGCTGTAGCACATTATTTTTACAATTTTTATTACTTCTGAAATATGGACCATATTATGGTAAGAAGAAACGACCACTCAGGAGCGAGGAATTTCAATTTCGATTAGGTGTCACCGGTTCCTTTTACCCCCTTTCGATCTTCGAGTTTGATAATTGCTTCTCATACTGTTTTCAAAAATTCATAAAGAGTAATAATTTGCACCTCGTATAACGTCAGCATAGTACAATAACTACAAACCATTGAAATCGCTACAGTATATTTGATTTATCGATTGATTTTAATATTTTAAATCGGGGATTTGATGCGCATGATCATACTGTATGACATTTGTATCCCCGAAGCGAATTTTTGTTTTCCTTTCTTTTCGCTAGAGTTTCTTGCATTGTGGGGGTAATTTTGTAGTTCAATGGCATCGTCATTGTTTCCGTTTTACTATATAGTAATAATATTTTTCTGTTTAGCTGATCTGATATCCTCAAAATGTCGACCGGTCCAATCGAAGTGGCCGAAGAAGCCCTCAAGAAGTTGGACGAGCTAAAAATTGTCGACAAGGAGTCCAAGGATAAGGCGGAAGCTCCTCGCCCGCCTCGTGTGAGGTTGTCGGACGAAGAGAGACGCCGTATCTGGGAGGAGAAACAAGCGAAAAAGCCCGTTCTGGAGACTGGAGTAAAGGGCAAGGTGAAATCTTTGAGACCTTTGTTCAACAAGAAATCGAATGCGACTGATTTGCGCTGATGATTTTTACGAGCGTGGTATTCTTTGATGGAACGATTTTTGCGTTCATTTGTCTTTGACAAATGATCGCAAACAGCTCGCACAAGAAAATGTAAATCGTCTCGATTGTTGCTGGTAACCATGTCGCTCAACCGTTTATTCAGGTCAAGTGGTACAGCGTTCGTGGAAAATATGGATTCATTTCCCGTGATGACGAAGGCAAGGACGTATTTGTCCATCAGACCGCCATCTCTAAGTCGCCCATCATCCGTTACTTCCTTCGCACTCTCGCCGACGAAGAGGAGGTTAGCTTATTTTTCATTATGAGGATGCTATTCGTTTCAATAGCAAATACAAAAGTGTCGTGCTTTTAAAAAATGATTTTCGAAACTGTGGCTATCAATCAAAATTAGTCACGAGGGTGGTATTCGAGTCGATGATGTTGAATTTTTTGACAGTCGGGTCGAAGATTTTGCATGGAGTGATGAGACCCTAAAACTTCTTATCTCGAAAATGCGTTGTTATGCTTATAACAACGGATCGAGAGCGAACAGATAATAGAGGCAACTTGGTAATAGAATCTATGCTGCATCGATTGGACTGTTTTTGAAAAAAAAAGATTTTGTCCCCGCTTGGATTTGAATATCACATCAGGTCGTCTTTGACGTCGTCGATGGCGACAAGGGCCCTGAGGCGGCCAATGTAACGGGACCAAACGGTGAAGAGGTCAAAGGATCCAAGTACTACCACGTGCTCATCCGCCGCCGCTCGATTCACAAGAAGGACGACGAGAAGAGTAATTTTTGCATTTGACATTTTAGGAAAACATCTTAATTCGTATCAGAACAAAATGGTTTGGTAGAAAAAATTTACACGCTCCAACAAAATGTGTCAAATTTTAGAGAAGAGTGAGAAGGACGAGAAAGAGGAAAAGGATGATAAGGATGTCGAGAAGAAGAAGAGCAAGAAGAAGTCTAACAAGAACCGCCGCCCTCGTCGTGTCAACAAGCCGAAGAAGGTATAATTGGTTTTATTGTTTATCCACATTTTGTGTTTCCTTCACGCGGAGTTCATTAAAAATATTCCAGGAAAAGGAGAACGGCGATTCCAAGGAGGACGAGGCAGAGGAAGAAGAGGAGAGCGCGAAGGAAGAGGTCGTGGAGAAGCCCGCCCGTCGTCGTTCGACTGGAAGCGAAAAGGCTGCAGCCCAGACCAAGGTTGCCTCCCCGAAGGGATCTGGAGACGCTTCTCTTGGAGCGGAAAATACTCCCACTGCAACTGTCCACTAGACATTGCCCCATACATCGGCACTGTTGTTTTCGTTTTTGTTGATCCCCTTGCCGTTTGTATATTATTGACACTTAATGTGTATACTCACATCATAGATATTTTCTATGTACTTGTTGTTGACTTTTGTGTGCTTCTTGAGCACCTTTTTACCCTGTTAATGATCTAGCAAGAGTAATTCTTCCTTCGTAGGACAGATTAGGACTAGCAGATCTTAACATAGAGTTGTTAAAAGAACATAAAGCTTGTACAGAAAGTAAATGGCTTGTTTTCGCAGAGGGTTGCTGAACCCAGAGATATCAGAGTGCGGGAAGATCATTTCTGAATTAGATCGGGGAACACATGGGGATGTTTTGTAACTTGTGGTTCATTTCTGACAACGTTATGCGGTAGCATGGAAATCTAGACATTGCTAGTGTCATGAACTTGTAGTGATGGTGGCTTTTCCATCTGGTAACAATAATTTCCATTTACCCCACCCTAGGTTAGGGTAAGGCCAAATTGTCTACGTGCTGTCAGGCTGCTGGTCAGATTTATCTGTTTTCGCTTATGAAGCTGTGCTGTCGGGAGAACGACGTGAGTATCATGGTTATTTACGCTATAACGATGTGGTCAAATGCGCCACTGTTCTGATTGTAAGCCTTTTCACGGCGCATCTGTCCGTTTCACCGTTATGGCGCAATTTTCCAGGACGCTCCAGTCTTTCACTCGTGCTTTCACCGCCGCCTAAACGGCAATCTACCGACCGTCTGACCGTTCGTGGCACTATTGCCTGTCAGGCAGCGAAGTGTGAAGACAAAGTGCAAATCTTTACACCAGTGAAAATCATTTTTTTGTTTGTTTGGGGGATGTTCAGCAAGTTCAAGAGGCTTTTAAAAATATTTTAATGGATGTTTGTATATTTCGTTTTAGAACTGTCTACCCTGGTGTTTAATGGACAACGCCGATGGGAGTGCATGTATAAGTGAGTCGATTACAGTCATTCAGTGTTTTGCATTGTTCCAGTTTGTATAATACTGTCAGTATACTGATCAGTATCATACTGAACAGGGAAGTGCACGCTCTGGGGCTGAGCTTTCGAGATGAGATGTTCATAGGCTATAGCCTATAGGCCTTGGAACGAGATGTCTAAAGCATGCTTCAGTTTTAGCAGAGGACTGCTGTAGAATGAGAAAAGCTTGATGTTGGAAAAAAAAATAGAAAAAATATGTGAAAGGTCATACATTCGAAAATTCCTGCAATTTGATTGCTTAGCCGTACGAGTCTGGTATGCTGTTAATTTAATGAACTACGCCGATACTAAATAGTGATGGCATGTGGTTGTGAGCAGGATGCATGTTTGCTAATGGAGAGGTGCCCAAACATGGTATCCCTCGACTTTCGGCAAATGTGTAAAATCCAAAAAAAAAAATCATCGCGACTCGGTTGAAAATCTACTTTTGAAGCTCAGATTAGCGCCAAAAAATTTACCAAAAAATAATCTTCAATAATTGCTACTGCAACTCGTCGTTCATCATAATTCATTTTTTTTCATATTTTCCATCCCAAAAAACCGTATGATCCATAGTTTGATATTTTCTATGTGCCGAAAGAGCCTTTGCTGTGGCAAGAGCCTGATTACATCTTACCAAGACTAGAGTGCACATGATTTATTTCAGACACATAGTACTCTCCATAAAAATGCCGCGATTTTTGTTTGAATGTCGCATTTGAAGTCGGAAGTCTCCGGGACACCTTGTTTGGGCATCTCTCGCTCAGCGAACAGGCATCCTGCACACCCCTGGTGACAGAAATTCAGAGATGTCGGGAGAAACCGAGGGAAACCGAGAGATGTCGAAAAATTCTGAGACGCTGAGGGAAACCCTACCAGACTCGTAAGGCTAAGCAATCAAATAGCAGGAATTTTCAAATGTATGACCTTTCACATATTTTTTTTCCAATTTCTTCCAACATCAAGATTTTCTCGTTCTACAGCTGTCCTCCGCTAAAATCGAAACATGCTTTAGACATCTCTTCCCAAGGTCTACGGCCTGTAAACATCTCATCTCGAAAGCTCGACCCCAGTCCGTGCACCTCCCTGTTGAAATACACAATAGCCGAAATGTGATATCTTTTCTTATGGGGTCGACTATGTCATATGTTAATGTAATAGTAAAAGGTTTAATAGTGGATATACCGTATATTTTGTAGACAGTGGATATACTGTGTTATTAACGCTATTATAGACTGAATCACGGTCTATTGTGAGAAGAATTAATGAATAACTTATTTCCATTGTATTTAGAAAGGTGTCCTGTCTATGTTCAGATGCACTGGCCGACTGTGATGCATCAACTCCATAGCTGTGGCATCTTCTCAACATCTCCATCTTCCCTTGTGAGTATCCATTCCATTTGTTTTCATGCCTATCCGGGCGTTTTCCTTCCTGTTTTCTTGTTCGGCACATTGCTCGATAACATTTTCTCGATGATCCTTGCCCCGCCTAATCTTACTACCATGCCATTGGTCAATGGCCATTCTTGGCCAATCAGAAGATATTTTGGCAGATCAGTCTGGCCTCCTGGATATAAAGAATGCAGATCATTCTAATTTGTGAGCTCATGGACCATTCAGAGATGTGTTTTTCAAATTCCCATTGACTTGTGATAACTTGTGACAAATTTGATTCCCTACATTGTTTCTTTCTCTCTTGTGGTCTTAGCATGATCAGGTTTGAGTTTTCTAGCAATTGACGTACCCCTTGTCAAGTAGAATGTTCGGCGAAAGGTTGTTCTGATCTCTATGTGACCAAGAGTTTTTACTGGCGGCTACTTTTGCCTGCATTGACTCATGGTAGACACTTGAGAATGAGGTTGTAAAAGGATACTATTATCAACGGCCAACCAGTGTTTCATTCTAAATAGCACATTGTTTTGCATGGAGAGTGGGAAGCGTCGCCTCAAAACTTGTTGTAGAATACAGTGAGTGCTATGGTCGCTCGAAGGTGACACAAGAAAGCCGAGAAAACAGACCAAGGTCATCTAGTAACCATTGGAGCTGTTATTGAGGCATTTGTGATGGGCAACAAGAGATTTGCAAGCATGATTGGATGTGTTTTGAGGAAGAGCAGGGGGCTGCTCACTGGATGGTGCACTATAAATCTTGGCGGCATTGTTATTTGCACTTGTTTGTGCTTTGAGCTACTATTATTACTGGGCGGAGTGTTGTAGATTATGCTGGAGGAACAACAGCGTAGTATTTAAGGAAGCTTAGTAGTAAGTAAGATACTATTACTGCTGGACGATATTTATTGACCTTCCCCCCTCGTACGTTCGCTTGTGGCCGTGACAGTGTGCTCATACTCGTGTTAATCTGGTTTCAATTCCCGCCATCGCGTCATTCGTGTACTTGATATGACTCGTATCTTCTGCAGATGCTTCGTTTTGCCTTCCTCGCAGCCTTGGCTGCAGTGGCCCATGGCCAGATGCAGCCCCAATGCCAGTGCTCCATCTTCAATCCCTGTGCGGAATCAGCCGCCTCCTTCTTCCAGGGATGTGCAGATAGGTTGGATTTCATCCTCCAAGCTCTGGAAATGAACATTGATGCCCTTGAGGTGCCAGAGTCACCTTACCAATCTGGGTGCGTCGTATCCCGCTGCTCGACAATGCATCCTTTCCCACATGGGACAGATCAACCGTGCCGTAGCCTGTGGGAAGGCTGCCTTCGGACAAGTGTATGCTCATTGGCTGTAGTCAACGAGGTTAACATTCCCTTCTACAGGTGTGCGACCAGGCCTGGAGCAACGGTTCCCCGCCGTTTCCCAGAGACACTGCAGTTGGCTGCCTTCAGAGAAATCAACGCCATGCTCTCTCGATCGGGAATTCTCACTGAAGCTACCGCCCTCATGCAGGTTTGGACAACATTTTTTTCCATCTTAGCGAGATGGTGTCATGGGAAAAACAGTGAAATCAGTGTAATTGCTGCAGGTCGGTCGCCGAGCTCTCGGATGCATGAGTCGTTGTGGACAACAGAACAGTTGTGTGAACAAACTGAAGTGTGGACTGGCCCTTCCATCTGACAACGTCATCGTGCAGACTTCGAAGAACTGTGCCCTCCAGGCCGGATTCAACACTCCGGTTGCTCGCGAGATCTGCAATTGTCTGCTCAATGCAGGCATTCGGCAACTCGCCTCTATCTGCCCTCGTATTGTCATCACTTAAAGCTAATTATCACCTTTCGATTAGCTATGTAATATACATAATTGTAATAGTACAGCGAGTTGTTCCTCGACGAAAGAACCTTACAATTGTGACGAGTACTTATAATATTAATATATTCATACATTTTGTATTTATTGATTAGCAACTAAATCGCGCAAGTTATTTACATGTACCTATCATTGGGTTCAATAAAAACAATTAGTTGATCTAACTTTGGACTTTCAACTGATCAATTACGCACAAGGACAACAGCATTAGAAATCAACATCAGCAAATGACGAAGATTACAGTTATGATCTGATTGTGCTCTCGATTCCGGTCTTTCGTCTACATTCGATACTGACAAAGCCACACAAGTTCGGGAAACTCGTTGGTGTCTCATCTCGATAGAAGTTTCCAATGGTTTTTCTCTTTTCCCTACTGGTACCAAGGGCGGAGCTACTTTCATCTTCTCTGAAATGGTTTAAAAGGGAGAAGGTCACAGTTCGATTGGTTTCTCTTCGCCTTGCAATTGGCAATTTTCATTC
This sequence comes from Diplogasteroides magnus, assembly GCA_014805445.1. Lineage (NCBI taxonomy): Eukaryota > Metazoa > Nematoda > Chromadorea > Rhabditida > Diplogasteroididae > Diplogasteroides > Diplogasteroides magnus. Next base: position 13,631 of record JACMIF010000613.1, on the reverse strand, counting down.
CATCCAAAATGCTTCATCTGTTGCTTGCTGTTTGCATCATTGGGTATGCGAACGCCCAGATGATTCCTCAATGTCTCTGTCGCGATGTCGAACCTTGCTATCAAAAGACCAGCGATAATATTCTCAAGTGTGCTGACAGGTACTGCATTCTAGCACCTGAATGAGTTTCAGTCAATCTATTCAGATGTCAGAATCATTTCACTTCTCTCGGTGCTTCTTACCCCGCTGCGAGGCAGTGCATCACGTCACACATCGGTCAAATTGGATCGACGATGAACTGTGCACAAAATTCTCTCGGAAATGTGTGAGTGTGTTGTTCTCTGGTCTCAGTCGTCACTCTTGGCAACTATTGACGATATTTTAGCTGTGCTGCTGCACCAGGACAGTTTGTTCCCAAACGATATGAAGAGACGATCAGACTCGCCGCATTCCGCGAAATTTCGGGAATGCTCTCCAGATCAGGTCTTCAGAATGAGGCTACTGCGCTTTTGCAGGTAGACATTGTGCGCAATCTACTACTATTGTAATTGACCCCTTTGACACAGGTTTCACGTAAGGCTATTACATGCATTTCCAAATGCGTCCAGTCAACAGCCTGTATGAAGGGCATGAAGTGAGCCAATTTTGGTCTAAAGGGGTCACAGCTGATCCTTCAGATGTGGACTATCTCTTCCATCTGACAACCAGATTGTCGCTACCTACAAGCAGTGCGGAGTTCAGTCTGGATTCCTGAGCACTCCAGGTTTCCGAAGCATCTGCAGCTGCCTCGCCAATGCTGGTGTCAGGCAGATCGCCCCTTTGTGCGACAGAATCGTTATCACCTAAATGATTAACGTTTGTATTATACATTCGTTTGTTGTTCGTCTTGTATCTATATTTAGGCACTGAATTATTTCGCCGATAATGCTGAGCAATCCCCAAATCACCCAAGGCTTATTACTGAAACGAGTACTTCCAATCCCGAGCATTTAATCGATATGTATTCCTATTGATGAATGCTATAAACGGATATCAACTAAGTGCATGTTTATGTTACTTACCACAAGAAATGAATTAGTGAAGTCGATCGTAGTTTAGCGACACGGTGATTGTAGTCATAGTGCACTACAGCAACTCCTATAAAACGTGGAGTGTTGATATGCATGCAATTCACCACTACTTTGTTCTTCTGTCTACTGACCATTTCCCTGTCAGATTGAGCTGAGGATGCTGCTATTGTCGATTCTTCTATGTGCCGTGGCTGTTGTCCATGGACAGATGCTTCCTCAATGTCAGTGTAAGGATGTCAACTCATGCTTGAACGGGATGGCTGATAATGTTGTGGCATGCGCCGATAAGTAAGAACAGTTGGGGGTATAGATGCTGAACTAAGTAAATATAGATGTCAGAGCCATTTCACTTCACTGGGAGCATCGTATCCAGCTGCCCGTGCATGTATTGTAGCACACATGGGAGCGGCGAAAGCCGGGTTCAGCTGTTACCGAAGCTCTCTTGGAAATACGTAAGAGTCCAATTTGGTTGAATTTTATTCACGTCTCACCGTACAGTTGCGCCGCAGGACCTGGTAAGACTGTACCCAAACGCTACACTGAAACGGTTCTATTGTCTGCATTCCGTGAGGTAACGGGAATTATGAATCGTTCTGGAATTCCTCCTGGTCAAGCGACAGGGTTGCTACAGGTAAGTGTTGGAGATAGGGATAATGTTTAATATTGTTCGAACAGATTGCGCGTAGTGCAGTCGGATGCATTGTAAAATGTGCTCAATGTTCCAAAGGGTGAGTGTCCATGCCAACTATAAATAGGAACACTCTTATTTTAGGTGCGGATTGGCACTTCCTCCTGATAATCAACTCGTATCCTCATTCAAAGGATGCGCCGTGAGTTCCGGGTTTTTATCTACTCCCGGAATCAGGGCAATGTGTAACTGCCTCAACAGCGCCGGAATGAAGAAACTTGGTCCTATTTGCAACAAAATCATCGTTTAGTGGAGTTTCATCAATAATGTTAATTGTAAGATTGTAAGAAATGTAAGATAAATGTGGATTGGTACAATTGAAAAATTAAGTCTACACGATGCAAGCGATTCCACAATGCGATAGTGATATTTGGAGGCGGAGCACCCTCTGAGTTTTTTGAACAACTATAAAAAGAGGGTGTATTGATACCTTTGTCTTCTTGTCAAGATACATTCCAGTATTATTTTGATACATTGCAGTAAAGATGTTTGTGTTTTTCATCTTTGCATGCGTCTTGATCACCATACACGGGCAAATGGTTCCTCAATGTCTGTGTAAAGATGTAGACCCCTGCTACGCCCGGGCACCCGATACTATCATGTCTTGCGCAGATAAGTGCGTGATTTATCTTGTTTTGTAAGATACTGCTTGATTGGAGGTGTCAGAGTCATTTTTCCTCGCTGGGTGCCTCGTATCCAGCAGCTCGTGCTTGCCTTGCAGCACACCTCGGACAGATCAAAGGCGCTCTCGGCTGTACCCGAACCGCACTTGGTGGAAATGTGTAAGCTATGCGGGACGAAGCTTATGCTTGATAATTTGTATTTCTACAGTTGTGCTGCTCGACCTGGACAGACGGTTCCGAGAAGATACACAGAAACGATGCAACTAGCTGCGTTCCGTGAGATTAATGGAATGCTCTCACGGTCCGGAATTGCCAGTGAAGCGACTGCATTACTACAGGTGTTGGAAATGTTTGTTGGAGCAATTTGTTAATTCCACTCGGCCAGGTCGCACGTCGCGCTGTCGGATGCATTGTGAAGTGTATGCAAGCTCAACAGTGTGGAGGAAAGGGGTATTCTGCGGAAAATATTCATTCGATATCTTTTTATTGTGATTTCAGCTGTGGACTGGCCCTTCCACCGGATAACCAAGTTGTTTCTATGTTTAAGGGATGTGCAATGCGCTCAGGTTTCCTGAGTACTGCAGGATTCAGAGGAATGTGCACTTGTTTGTCTGGAGCGGGAATAAGACAACTTGCCCCTCTATGCAACAGAATAGTTATAACATAAATGTGCATCGTCACTAATTAATTATTATTGTGCCAATGCAAGTGTTGAGACATCATGACATATGGCGCTCTATAATTACATACATCCATGAAACGAGAATAATGATTACAGTAAAAGAGTGATGATCAATAGAGGCGGAGCACCCTATTGTATCCTGGAAGAACTATAAAAAGTGGCCGTAACTATTCCTACCAGTTGTGCTTCTTCTCACCGTGTGCCATCGTTTCGAAAATGCTGTTGCTATTGATCTTCGTTGCTTATACCACTGTCTCCATACAAGCACAGATGGTTCCCCAGTGCCAGTGCAAGGAAGTTGAAGCTTGCTATCAAAAAGTAACTGCTTCTATCGTTGGGTGCTCTGACAAGTGAGTGACTATCTATTGCATGCTGTATTGTACTCCTGTAGATGTCAACATCACTTCATTTCCTTGGGAGCAAAGTATCCTGAAGCTCGCCAATGCATAATGTCACATGAAAATGAGCTGAAGACCGTCGAGACTTGTGCACGGAAGGAATTTAAGGATGCGTGAGCTTATTTGAAAGCTAAGCAGGTCAGATTGCAATTGTTCTTCTAGCTGTACCGATGAGGCCGGAAAGATGGTCCCTAAACGATATCCGGAAACTATTCAACTGGCAGCATTCCGTGAGGTCACGGGAATGCTCACTCGTTCCGGAATTGCTGCAGAAGCAGCTGCTTTGCTTCAGGTGACAATGGACATTCTATTGTTTTGGGCACGTTATGTGAACAGGTTGCACGACGTGCTGTTGGATGCATCGTCAAATGCGTCCAGTCACAGTCTTGTGCTAAAGAATTCAAGTAAGAAATTCAGAGAAGGCGTGCCATGCGTGTACCTATTTCAGATGTGGATTGTCCCTTCCCGCCGATAATCTAATTATTAAAAAGTTCAAGGGATGTGCAGTTAGCTCCGGTTTCCTGACCACGGAAGGATTCCAATCAATGTGCAAGTGTCTCTCGGGAGCTGGCATGAAACAACTCACTCCTCTTTGCGAAAAGATTTCAATTACGTAATTGTACATATTCGATTGTTTGATAAATTATGATGAAATGTTTGACTTTCTGTCTTTCGTGGATGTTTACATGCGGACAGTTTATCAAAGAGCTTCGCGCTTCTGTCGAGAGATTCATTTCACTACCTTTCTTCTTCGATGATTATCAGTCGCCTGTAATGAATCCATCGGAAGCTACTCTCAAAACGAATCGCAGACAGTGGATAAGAGTATTCCAATGTGCGAACCTTCTGCTGTTGCTTGTACTCTACGCCAGTGCATGGATTCGCATCATGGTTCGTCTATGATATTTTTTATCTTCCCACAATTGGAGTATTCATGGAGGACTGGATACTCGCAGTTTACTTGTAATCGTAGAATCTATTTACAGATACCGTAAATGTAAAACTTATCATGGAATGACTCTCATTTACGTATCCACAGCGCATTGAACGAGAAAATCATCATGTTGATGTAAATTTCGGTTGTTCAGCGACTGAATGTGCTGTTGCCCTGTGATCAGCCTGACGAGATTCGTCAGAAGAGGGACGTGGTGAAGGCACTTCCAGCCGATCTGGAAGATTACACTGTAATCATCGGCCAGGACACAATCATTCCCGTAATGGCGTATTCAGCGAACATTCTTTGAGAGAGAGCTGTTTACAGAAAGCTGTATTCGAAAGATCATGCCAGCGAATTCATCAATATTGTGCAGACAAAAGCATGAAATTGATGGGATTTCAAGGTCCCAGAGGCCCATCGGGGCCGGAAGGGCCTGTTGGTCCACCTGGTTTGCTTATCAATTAATGTAGGGACATGATATTCTCTTGAAGGTAGAAGAGGGCTGGTTGGGTCAATTGGTCCGTCAGGATTGGTTGGAGAAGTGGGAGAGGCTGGACCTCCCGGAATAGATGGTTCTTTAACGCCGAATGCTATCATAAGTGAAGCTGTTGTAGGAAAATGCAACTGCTCGCTGCCTCATCTGTACGTACAGAGGATCCGGGTGCCAGGACCACCCATCATCCAGGTTCACGAGATTCGTGATCTAAATTCATGAATGTACTGAATCAGATCGAGGAGAAGATGGTGCCGGTTCCTGTGGTAGTGGTGAAGGAAGTTGAAGTGACGAAGCTAGTTCCCTTTGAACCGACACCTCCTGGATTCGCTCCTCCACCTGGATGGTCCCCAGGAATGCCCAGACCGGATCTATCTAAGACCAAAATCATTCCAAGGTCAGGAACTCCAATGAGACTCTGTATTTGCAGTCTCTCATTTGACCCCGCGGCTATTTTTGTGTTGCTGACACCCTTTGCGCTCTTTTGCTAGCGAAAGTACGGTGTTTTCTTACCCAAGAAAATTAACGACTTCGGGGGTTTTACGCTTTACTAAGTATTTTGAGCCGATTTCATCAGTTTATGTTTGCTTGCTGCAGGTTCACAACATGGCCGACTCGAAAACGTCGTCCTACCACGACAACGACTGCACAACCGACGACTTCCACTCTTCCTCCATATTTCTACGGTGAGAAGCCATTGAAATGTTTCTTGTTACTCATCTTATTGTTCTCTTTGTGTTCTTGTTGTTTCAATGACAACATCATCAGAATGGAATGACGGAGCGAGTGTGGCAAGATGCTCCCTTCGCTGCTCAAAAAGTGTGGCGTAGTTTGCGAGTTGTGAAGAGAGAGAAGGGGTAAGGAGAGAGAGAGGGAGGGAGCGACGTGCTATGGCCATTGTTTACAATGAGAATTGGTGGGCAGGCTCAATGGTTGGGCTGATTGAATGGAGTGAGAAGTTGAGAATAGAATAGAAGGGGGTCGACTGGATACATGTGAATGTTTATCTTATTTTTTATTCAATAATCATTGATTATGGGCAGTGGTCTAACAATAGGAACAACATAATGTAATACGCAATTTACGATATTCTTAATAACTCATGTTGGGGATTTTGTTATTCACTATTTTTGCAAGTGGATTGGATAAACGATTGTTTTTTGTAGATGAGAATGGAACACTGCTGTACAACAGTTGGGAAGAGTATTCGAATGCAACTAATGTTACCACACTGGAACCACCGTATGCAGGACCACCTACACTGGGATACAACAGAAAAGGTGACATGGATCAATTATTTGAACGTTGGGCTAGGTAGCGCTGTCAGACATGCACGCACGGTCAGACCCAGAGCCTGTCAATCGGTCGGTTGACTGTAATCACGTCCTATCGCGTGCTCGTCCTAAAATATGAAAACTTGACTTTAGGAACCCATCTGGATTGATCAGATTTAATATCGTGCGCGTCATAGTGACAAATTGCCAATGTGCTATTTTTAACTCGCGATTATTTATATGCTGTAAAAGTTGCCTATCTAACGTTGGTTTTATGGCTAGTAGGCAGCCTGGTCGTGCGTGGACATGCGCATCAGATGACTACACGATGCCATATTGCAATTGGATGATGGTATATTTCCCATCTACCAACTATATTGTGAGAGGGAGTCTCCCCTGTCTGTAAATATGACATGATTTTGTCCTTGGGGAAGATAGAATACACGAGGTGTATTGTTGTGTCTGTGGAGGTTGGCGAGAAGAATGGACGATCGGCCAATCTATCATGCAGGAATAGTAACACTCGATGTTTTGAAGAAGAAGTTGTTAGTGGTCAACATGAATGAATAGGCAATGCATTTGTTGGGCACTTGAATGGAATCAATCAATAAAGTCAATGTTAAGAGTGCATTCTGGCTGCAGTGGGCATTCCAGTGCTGCATGCTGAATCACAATATGGAGAGGTAGTGAAAGTATGTGATAACTGTGATGGATGTATGATTTGAGGTTGGATCGTGGATGAGAGATACTCGTCCCCAATCGGATTCAATGGCTGGCAAGAGATGGGTCAGTGATGGATTCGCAAGTCCAGTACTCTACGAGTACGAGACTGAGAGACAACTTATGAATAAGAAACAGAAGATCAAGTGAGTTTGACCAAGTAGGGCAAGGGAAGACATTGAGTCGATTGGAGATACTACGTGGACTACTTGGCCTCTGGGACTGGAAATCTCATCCACAACGGATCCTACTACTACCATCGACACGGATCGAACATTCTTGTTAGGTATATTATTTTTTGATTGTCGTTAATGCACATTCCTGAAAAATGTGCATACTTTTCCTGGAAACTTGGACCTCTGATGAAAAACACCTGAATGCCATTCAAGTACCGCGAGCTGACTTGAACGGCGTTCAGTTGAAAATGAAAAGTTGCCCTGAGGCATTCCCACAAGGATATTCGATTTCGGATATTGTTCCACTAAAACCGATATGAAATTTGAATGCCTCGGGCGTATTTTCGTCTGAACTTGAGATTTGTCACTATTTTCATGGTCTTGTATCATGAAATGACAGATACGATCTCGAGTCTTCTGCCCAAGTGCAACAAGAACTGGATGGAATTGCATTCAAGGACTGCGCCAGATTACCAGATCACACTTTTGAGGTGAGAATGTACCTTTGACGAACAAAGCGGTCAGCAATACAGTGCGGATTATGATGGAATCAAGAAATATTTTTAAAAGATTAGTATGCTGTAGCAGTAGAGTTTTTATATTCTTGAATAAGGGAAAAGTATTATATCGTTTGTCTTAGGTGTGCAACGAGTCGGGTCGGGATCCATGGCTGTACAATCGTCCCCACAACTACGTGGACTATGCAGTGGATGAGAATGGACTGTGGGTCATCTACATGAATGCAGAGACTGGAGGATTGAGGGTCGCCAAACTTGAGAAGGTATCCATGGGACTTTGGCTCTCACTCTTGTTACACCTCATGAGTCATTCTACTTTCATTATAAGCAGAACGACTGAGTTGTCATATAAATTGGAATCGATTTTGTCGACTGGTCAAATTGTTTCCTTGACCTGTTCTTTGTTGCATAGATCAGACATGCCGATTCATGTTGACTTATTGTTGCCGGGAATATCTGCTCGGATTAATCTCTGCTTTATGCTCTCGAGTTGTTTTGACGGAAATGAGAGCAGAGTGTGAAAAGCAAAGAACAGGACAGATCAGAGAGGCCTCTTCTCTATCTCTCTCATCTGTAACTGTATTCAGCCGTGGATAGGGACAAATTGAACTGTTTTTTTAGTTTGAAAATACACATATTATGACTGTAATAATATAGGAATGTGATTAAAAGAGATGAATGATTCTTTGAGAATCAATACATGTCTGTTCAACTGGTCCTCGTTTAGGACCTATACGTGGTGCAACAGTGGGAGATCAACGAAGTGAATGGAACTGAACTGGCAGATGCCTTCATTATGTGTGGAGTACTGTATGGACTGGAGAGTGCAGAGGAGAGGGACAGCTTCATCTCATTCGCCTATGACTTGTACAGGTACGAGTAGTGGAAAATAACTAATAGTTGGCAGCTTCCATTTCGTAATATGAAGTTACTTCAATGTATATGATTGAATGAGACAATCATTGTTCAATGAATGACTGATGGTATTGAGGAATGAGACAATAGCGGGTGAGGTGCCGTGGTACAATCCATACAAGGGACTCACAATGCTCCATTTCAACCCTGTGGACGGTCGTCTCTACTTCTTCGATAAGAGAAAGTAAGTGAATAATCCTTCTCTTGACTATTGATTGACTGTCAATCTCTTTAAGACTGTTGTCTGTGAATGTAAGAATGGAAGAAGACGAAGAAGAGGAAGAAGAAGAAGAACCATGGAAATGAAAAGGAGAATAAGCCCATAGAGTCATCCCTACCCTTTCTTCCCTTGCAAATGTCTGCAATATCCTATTGTAAGATTAGTTATTGTTCTTTGATTGTCCATTCCACATTGGTTTCATCTCTCTGGGCAACGCCTCAATCCTCTTTTCCTTCCACGTAGCGTTGTCCTGTCCACGTTTAGTCGTAAGAGTAGACACACCCAGTCTGATCATGGATACTTTCCATTCCCCCTTCTCTCCCTCTTCATTCCCCTTGTCTACAAATATTACCTCATAAGCCGATTGTATAGCATCCCATGGACATTGTCATCCACTCATACTTTGATGTCCTGTTGTCCTTTCCTCTAATCCTCTTTTCATCACTCGTATGATAAATGAAGTGCATTTGTATTGACAAGGACAAACATTGTTCTCTTCCACTGAATCGGTCTGTAACCGAGTGATATTATCTCTTCTTATCTATCCATTCCTCATATTCTTCGTGCTTTGACCAAAGTGCCTTCTGAAGGGGACGAAGGTCTTTGATTGAAATGGCCTTCACGTGATCCTATCAGAATGGCATCACTGATATGGGAGGCCATTCAATTGTCGTGCTCCCTTTAATGGGAGCACTGCTTGACGTGTAATAGATAAGACTGCAGAATAGAGTGTTCTTTGACTCGTGACGAGAATGGAGCCTCTGGTCATTTCACACGGACTAATCAGCTACATCACTTTATGAGGGAACGAATGCACAATGAAGTTGTCTTCCAATCACCCCATATAAGACCCTCTTATCCTCAGTGATAAGACAATAATAGATAGATTGCATTGTTAGAATGCTTATCTTCTACAACTCATCCTTATCCCGCCTCTCCATTCTCTATGAAATGCCATTCTCTTCTTCTCTATCCAATGTTTCTATCCCACATCCGAAGCACTTCATCAGTCTTCACACGGCTTCATTGCGATAGAGTTTATTTCTTCTGATTGACTGTTCAACATTTTACTACAGTAGCTATAGTTTTCTTTTGATCACTGGCCATGTCAGCTTCTCCTAGCAACGCGCGTTTTTTGAAGAACAGTTGGTTCTTTTTGAAGAGGGCGGATTTCCATGGCGAAATGTTGAAGAAAGGGCGATTTGGGGCAGATGGTGAGGAAGTGAAAGAACACTCTTTCTTCATCTAAACTAACTCCATATGGTGGTCACACTAATGTTTATGGTGACTAAGTCCTCTTCCTCACTTCTAACCTCGTATATTATGGTGTCAAGAGTGACAAAGGTGTGACTTACCCATCATAAACTTGAGTGTGGCCATATTCCCTCCTACTTCTCGCTTATTCCGTCAATCTGTTTCCCCTCTCTCTCGTTTGTTCAGTTGTCATTGCCACGTTTGTCTTTCACACAGACTAATCAACCACCATCACTTGGCCTTCCCTTGTCTAGTTGTCCTTTTCTCCTCTCCGAGACCTTCAAAAGATGGAATGAATGAGAAGGAAGGAAGAGTTCCCCTCCCTCTGTGACGTGAAAGGAAGGCTTATCAGGATGCATGTCTCAGTGGAGAACAATCACTCTATCCCCTCTCCTCCCCCTCTCCTCCCCCCCTCTCCTTTCCTCACTCACACTGTTTTATTGGCAGGCATTGTGTGAAGAGTGAATGGGTGTCTGAGAACATTTCTCATTCCTTCTCTCATTCCATCCTGCAAACGATGATCAATCAGTCACTTTCCATTCAATTGAATCACGTCCAATTCACAACTTCATTATTCTATTCTCACTGTTGTTGAACCTCTGTTCATGGATGATCTTCATCATTCATTTTATTGGCCACACTGACATCAGGAACAAAATATTTGCCCTTTTGACGTGATCTTCTTCTGGAATTTCAAGCTATGCAATCATTGGAGGATATTGAGGGGGGGGGTAGACAATGTTTCCGTTTTAGTAGTGTCATTGCGTAGAGCATTAGTGACATAAAGAGGGTGACCATCCATCTGGTTGCAACAGTTGTTTGTTCCTATTCTCCCCCCTTCTCACTCACTTCATTCACTTTATTTATTGACTATTACTGATTGTAAACGTCAGGATCTTTTTGAATCATATTTCGAAGGACTAAAATGCTTGATGTTGCCTGAGGGGGAGGATTGAAAGAGAGAGTGGTAATGCCACTTTCCCCCATGGGTGATCTCCCTTCACACACGATTAGTGCGAGTTTCATCGTGTTCATTCTCTAGCTGAACAAGAAGGACATATCCCCTTATCCTTCCTTTTTCAGTCTCATCCCTCCACTCTCTTCCCTTCTTCTATTCCAAGTCAATCCCATAGGCAGCCATGTCCAACGGAGAAGAAGGAACAACTACCGTAAGTCCTGCAGTATTCCTTCGTTCTGATCTCGTACCGTAGTCCTACAGTATCCTCGTCATTGCAGGATGTCCGTCGTGTGGTGTGCGTGGGTGCAGGATACGTGGGAGGACCGACATGTGCCATGATTGCCCATAAGGTGAGTAGGAGAGGATGTCAAAGGCTTTCCCATCCTATAGAGTCATAAGAGAGATCAGAATGTATCTCATACTAAAGTGAATGATTTCAGTGTCCTCACATCAGAGTGACAGTGGTGGACATGAACGAAGAGAAGATTGCCGAGTGGAACAGTGACAAGCTTCCCATCTTTGAGGTGGGGAATGCCAAGAATTGGGTGGAGTTGAAGGGGGAGGAGGGCTATAAAGGGAAACATTCCATTATCAGTTGGGTGTCGCTATCGGAACTCTATTGACAGCCATCATGACTAGTGTTGGAAAACACGACCGGGCGACTATAGACGCAGACATAGAAATGATGCAAATTTTGACCGGCTGTCAATATAGTTCCGATAGCGACACCCTAATTATCAGCTGTTGTTATGAGTCATGTTAGGGTGTACAATGAAAAGATGTGGGTCAACAGCGTGCAACAAAGAATGCGCGTGTCTTTTTTGGTCACAACCTTTGTGTTAATGTGGGGGGGGTCGGGGGGGGGCGGGTTAAAAATCAAAACTTTGGGTCAACCTCGGCGCAAAAACCAATGCGGGTGCCTTTTTGTGTACAAACCTTGGGTTTAATGGGCCCCCCCCCCCCCCATCAAAGCGATCAGAATGGGAATTTATCCTTGCGGGATTTTGTAGGGGTACGATTGGATTGGGTGACGAAGAAGGGAGTTACTGCACTCACTGACATGTCCTGCGACCTGAAATGACAACTAAGACTGAATGATTGAAGAGAAGAAAGATGAGGGAATGGAGACATCGCATAGATATATTGGATGCAGAAGATCGAAAGTAGATAACCTAGAAGCTTAGAAGGAAGTGAGACCAGAGGATACTCATTGAATGACTGAATTGAAAAATAGACTTTTGTTTGATAAAATATATCATATTCCGTAGACGAATATTGTACGAATAATAGAATACATATTATGTGAGATTTGAAGATATTTTCAATCAATACCAATGGAAATAATTTCAAATCATCATATAGTTGTAACATTATGCATATTCAGCCCGGTCTGGAGGAGATTGTGAAAGGATGCAGAGGGAAGAATCTTTTCTTCTCTGCTGATGTCACCACTGTGAGTTCATTCATGATTGAGGAAGTGTTGAATGATATCCATTGATTGTAGGCAATTCGTGATGCACAACTCATATTCATCTCAGTCAATACTCCCACGAAGATGTATGGAAGGGGAAAGGTGAACATACTTGCATATTAAGATAATACCATTTCACTTTATTGAAATGATCACATGAGCCCTCCATCTCAAATGAAATGATAAATCCTTGCAGGGAATGGCTCCCGATCTCAAGTACGTCGAGTCCGTCGCTCGCAGCATCGCCGAGAACAGGTACCGTATCCCAATTGCCCAGCTACAGTACTCTTTCCTTTGAGCTCGGGACCGAAGATTGTCGTAGAGAAGAGCACAGTGCCTGTGAAGGCAGCAGAGAGTATCTCGGCCATCCTCAGAGAAGCACAGAGGACAAATCCTCTTCTCAAGTTCCAGGTGAGAGTTATTATATAAATGGGAAGAATTACTTTTTTTGTAAAATCTTGTTGAAATCCGAATGACAGCTAGACTTATTCAATATTGTGAATAAAATGTTGATTGTAGGTGCTGTCGAATCCTGAGTTCCTGGCTGAAGGAACTGCGATGAGAGACCTTGCTAAACCTGACCGAGTATTGATTGGAGGAGAGACAACACAGGAGGGACTGGCTGCTGTTGCAGCACTGGTAAGTACATGTTACGGTAGTCACTCATTCATTGTGTCTGAATAGGTTTACGGTATTTTGTATCACTAAATAAGTGACTGTTTGCATTAACATTTTTTTTTCATTCAGGTTCGAATTTATGAGAACTGGGTGCCCCGCAGTCAAATAATCACAACGAACACTTGGAGTAGCGAATTGAGCAAATTGGTGGCCAATGCATTCCTTGCACAGAGAATCTCTTCTATCAATTCAAGTGAGGAAATATATCACAATTGGTCAAGAGAGGGTACAAGTGCTCAAGGGTTTTGTTAGGGATCAGGCCACCTAATTAAGGTTATCCATATATTGATTATGTATGCTACGGTGTAGTTGAGTGAGCACACCGTGACTAAATAGCACCGAGTTATGCTTTTGGATTCCGTGCTTTTATCAGCTGCAATAGCATCATGGATCGTAAACGATATTTTGATTTTGACATGTTGTTATGGAGCATAAGCAGCGTGCTCTTTCGTTATTGCGCGTCACTGATAATGACACAGCCTGTCAAACAGTAGGGTTTCATTCGGCACGTAGAGGCGAGAGTGAGATCAGATGCTAATGAGACAAATGAAATCACATGCTAATGAGGTTTAAAGAG
>JACMIF010000612.1:20334-35040 GCA_014805445.1 Diplogasteroides magnus | reverse complement strand
TCAGTAGGTTTCCCGCGTCACGTAGATCGGCACGAGCTCGTCAGGGGAGATCCAGACTTGATCTTTAGAAAGGTTATTGTAGTAGTCCCACTGATCATCCTGCTTGATGATGGAGCGGAGTGAAATCCTTGTCGGAACGTTACTGAGGTTAGTAGTGAAGAGGTCGATGCGGCACTTGCGCTGAAGTGGCGTAAACGGACGAGGCACTTGTCTTGACACCCGTGGCGACTTTCCTAAAGCACGCAAAATCTGAACAACTGCAATATGGGAAAGGCCCATTGCTTGCGGCAATAGTGAATTCACTGGCTAAGGTGCCGTTCTTTAGCTCAGCCTTAACAATGCGCTTGTTCATGATCGAAGGGTGTCCGGAGCCGTCTTGGGCAAAATAGTCTCCCTCCTTGAAGAGGAAATGCCATTTGTAGACTGTAGTGTGCTTAAGTGCATCCTTGCTCATCAATTGGTACAGTTGTCACAGAGTCTCAGCTGCTGAATGGCAGTCGTGGAAGCGTTTTAATATTACATGTAGAATATGGTCGAAATTAGAGAAAGACTTTTGTATCGTTTAAGAAGCCAAGAGTAGCAATCCAAATGCGGATTGCACAGAAATGTGAGAAACATTTCATACTTTCGAAATGATCATATGATCGACCTGCAGTTGCATTGCTTTCGTGTAGGGATGAAAAATTACACGAACTTATGGACCACCCTAATAGTAAAGTGTTTTTTCTCATTCACCAAATATACTCGGAGTGGCTGTCTATCACATGCAGAGACAATCGCTCCGATGAAATTGGATGAATGGCAAATTTACTTTACAAAAATTTGTAATGCCCTATCACCCTCATAAATATATTCAAGTTCCGCAATCAAAATGGCTTGTATTTGAGGTTGCCTATTAGGGCTGGCAGTTTCACTACCTTATGGGTTATGTTTCAGTGATTCTATATATTTGAACATATACTCCTGTGAAACATAACCCCATAAAGTCAAACTGCCAACCATGTTTGTAGAGAAGAATCCTAATTTATTGGTTTTGTGCCGAATGAATTCTCAAGAGTGTGAGTAACGTTTCATCATCTCAGGCCTTAAGCGTAAAGGTCTTGGCATCCAAACATTTAGTATTCATGTAATCGGAAGTAAATGCATTCAATATGTACAGTTGCTGAAACATAAGACGAAACACGTCTCACAGTATTGTGCCACATGCAAGAACAAACTGGTCGAATGACTTATATAATGTTCGTGTTGCATATTTTTCAGACAGAAATACCCGAAAAATACGCGAAAATTGTGTTCAAGTGTATTATAGTTTGCGTGTTGCATACATGAACACCGTCTACCTCTTTTTCTACTCTTCAAATCCCGTTGTCTCTCGCGGCATTTCTATCGTATATTGAAGTGAATAATCAGGGATTTCGCGGCGGGAGACTTAACCTCAATTGTGGTGTAGTATTGTGGTGTGCCGAGCGCGATTTTGTTCTTGCATGTGGAAACCTCTTTTCATAATACTGTGGTCTATGACAATTGATGCGGCGAAATAGCATGTACATAATTATGAGAGAGTAACCGTCTTACAGTCACGAAATCAAGGGTAGTATTTGTACTCGGAGTATCAGTCCAGTTTACATGAATTATACGTCTCATTGCTATTTCCATAGTGGTTGTCTCAGCAGGGGTAGCCACTCAGGAAAAAAGGCATGACAAAGATTTGTTGGATTCTGAAGGGAATAATCTTATTCAATAAGGCCAGGTGTACCATTGTTGTCCGTTCACTCTAGTGTTGACAGACTGAATCCCAAAGTGCATTCCATCTTTCATCACTCTCATGCGATCGGTCGTCTACGGCCCATAGAAATGACCTAACGAGCACTGAGAGACGGAATATAATTTGGAATTCATTCTGCCAACACTGGTTCAGTCATTCCGACCGGCGGTCTATTATGAACGTGACAGAATGAGTCACCAATGCGAACACACAGAAAAGTTGCACAGTTGCTCCGATAGCGACACCTACTATGTATTGCGATTCAACTACTTTATGGATTATGTCTCAAGGCCACTACATATTTGAAATTAGATGCATATACCTATAAAAATGGAAAGTATAAAAAAAACTTTAAAAATTGCATATAAAACGAGCTAGAACGTTTGCGAGTGCTTCAAGTGAATGTTGTAGTTTGTAGTTGAAATTCGTTTTCAAACTACAAACTACAACTTTCTCATTTTTTAACAACTGTATTACAGTTGTTCATTTTTTTTAAATAGAAGCTTTCGGCTTCCTATATAATCAACGATGCTTATCAACGCTATGTTGTCAGAATGGTTGACCCAGAATCTCCATTTATGACTTCTTTAACGTGGTTGTGAAATAAAGTGGATGTATTTATTTGAAAGCATCTGTGCAGCATGTTTGCACAAACGTATACATTACGGTTTCAACATGTAGTTCGAACCAATATTCAGATCCTGAAGATGAGAATCATTCGCGAAATGAAGAAGGAAGTTCACGTAAATCCATTTTGGGAACGTCCAGACATGCTTGATCCCGTGCATATTGGTCCAGCTGCCAGAAAAAAACGAACAAGGGAGAGGAAGAGCATCGAGACGACCCTCGGGCGCTATAAAAGGATGAGGGGGAATGCAACATGACAGCCAGAAGGGAACAGTCTTCACTTGATAGGCAGGAAAAAGGTAGGACTTTTGCTTTGTTTTCAGTTTAGTTTCTTTTTGGCATATGTTTCAACGCTTCCATATATTAGAAGAAGTATCTTCGTTGTACTCGTTCTGCTAATAGCACTAGGGAATCTAAATCTTTCAAAGGACATTTATCGTTTGCATAGTCTCTACGGAGCTGTTGTCAATCCAACGTAGAGACTAACGCAGCGTGATGATCAGGCGTATTATAAATGCACTTGTACTGTTTAAGAAACCATAATTTGCACTTCCTAAATTGTCGTTCTAATAGATGAAGTCCATCGTTGTCTTACTCGTAACCACGTGCGTACTGATTGCGGAAGCTCGCCACTTCAAACGGGGAACGGAAAATAACGTCGAATCACCCATTGATGATCCAGCTGTTGATACAACTCTTTTCGAGGATCGAATGAAGCAACTGAATGAAGAGGTTAGTAGTGGGTTTTCTAAAACAGTAAATTTGTCGTTATTCTTCTCCTCCGCGCGTTTCTATCATTCCTTCATAGACAACTGCGCAGCGGAGAATAATGATGTTAAATTTGCCGATTTAGAGCCCCTAGTCAGTAGAGGTGGAGGCTCATAGTTCTAAAAATTGTTTAAGGTGTTGAAAATGTACGAAGGCCGCACTGAAGAACAGAAAGAAATCGGTAACAGGCTGGATGTATGCATATTTAGAATAAAATGTAGTATGAATGCAGCTTTTAGGAGATTATTGAAGATCAGTTGGAGGTTGTATCTACAAACGATACGCAAATTGTACAAGATGATTCGAACTACGAAGGACCTTATGCAAAAAACTTTTTCCAAGGCGACATCGTTCTCACTAAGTTAGTATATCCTACTCTTCATCGATGGAAATGTTGTATTCAGAGAGCAGTTGGAGTTTATCACGGCTTCCGGTAATCGATCAATGTCCAAACGCCAGGTTACGAATTTTCGAAAGTGAATAATTAACACAGTTTTTCCTCAGGCGCAAAAGAACTCGTGGTACCCTTCCAACCTCTGGCTGAATGAACCAATTCCTTACAGCTTCGCTTATGGATTTCGTAAGATATTTGTTGTTTTGGCGCAATATTGTGTAAAATTTAGCCTCGGAACGCATTGCTCCCGTTCGTGCGGCTATTCGATTCTGGGAGCAACACACTTGTATCAGATTCAGGGAAAATGGATATGGTCGCGCCAGGTTTGATATTCATTAGGGTTTCCGACACGGTAGTAAAGCTTCATTTTCGCGTAGTGGTTGTACCTACGTGCGATGGAAAACCGCTCCGAGTGGATTAGCCGAATGATACATGCGCCTTACTGCCGTTTTAGATACCCCCAATATTCAAGACCGCAATCATATGCGCATTTTGTATTGTAGAATTCTATTCACAACTGGAAATGGTTGCTGGTCAAATATTGGAAAGACAGGAGGACAGCAACACATTTCTATTGGATATGGATGTGATTGGGTGAGTGAAAAGGGGTTTGAGACGGAATCGGTGAAATGTACTTATGGTCACTATTATGGCGCAATTGTCCATAGCGCTCTTGTCGATCCGTCTATCCGTTCAACAAATCTAATCTTCAGATGGGAATCATTGCTCATGAAATTGAGCACGCTTTTGGAGTGTGGCACACACAAACCCGATACGATAGAGAACAATACGTCTACATCAACTCGGGCAATGTTCTGGTATGATGTGATATAGGTTGTCGCGATAAATGATTTTATTCGTCTAATTCTCCGCAGAACAGTTATCTCTCTCATGTGATAGATAATCGGTCCTCGGAGCTTAGACGAATGATAATTCCACCAAAGTCACTGATAGCGACTCCTTACTGTGACATTATTTTTGCGCGAATTTAAAATTTCAGAGGAACCAGATGTACAATTTCAACATGCAAAGCAGGAGATGGACCGATTTGTATGGAATTCCCTACGAATTCGGAAGTAACATGCACTATTATGAGAACGAGTCAGGAATATATTTGCAATAATCTAATAATGTTTAAAAAATCGCAGTTTCTCAATCAATCGCAACCAACCAACCGTGGTTGCGAAAAAAGGATACGAGCGATTCCAGCATTCAATGGCAAATTATCTGCCTTCGGTTTATGATGTTCATCTCATCAACTCGTACTACAAATGCTACGGTACTATTCTTAGAATATTCTAAATACTGATATCCTTGAGAAAAAACAACAGGCACATCGTGTAACGTAATCTTCTAAAATTTTATGATTGAACTCGGTATTATGTATCCTAACTGAACTGTTGCCCTAGTCTATATATCTCCCAGTTGAAACATATTCGGCAATGACAAAATAGCACGAAAAAATGAAAGACCAGGGTGGCATCCTAGTGTGAGACGCGTACTAGTAATAACAGTTCAGATAGGATGCATAATATGTCTCAATATTGTGAAATTTAACACAAAATGACTTCGACGAAGCATCTTTTTGCGTAATACTGCATTTTAATGGCCAATGTCTTTTCTAAATGCGATCACTACTCTTGATGCAATGTGGATGTTCGCTTTTAGACAAATGCCGTACACGCATCACTTGCCAGAATGGAGGCCACCAGGATGTCAATAACTGCAATGTTTGCAAGTGTGCTCCCGGATTTGCTGGCAGCAGATGTGAATCTATCGTGAAGATATTTATTTGCCCTTGCTCATTTCAACATTCAATTTAGTCGACGGGTGGATGTGACAAATACTACACGGTTGGCACTCAGTACATGAATATTAGCGCTACAGCTGGATGGAGAGGAATGAATGCAGTTGGATACACCGAGTGCAATCTTCATCTCAAAGTTTGTGAAAGATAGCAGCATCATGGACTTTTGCGCCGTAATACTGAAATGAAGACTTGAGCCAGGATGATGGTGCATCTGTTCACTTCACCTTTATGGCGGATGTACCCATGGCTCAGTTACATTCAATCGGCAAATTAAACATGTGCATTTCAGCCAACTCAGCCGGGAAAGAGGATCGAGATCATTGTAAATTCGAAGGCTGGCTATTCTTCGTGGAATTGTTACGGAGCAGGAGTGGATGTTAGAGTGCACTCTGATCCTGCGATGAGTGGAGTTCGGTGAGAAATGGATACTGTACATTACCATGGTATAGAAAGTGTTAACTAAATCAACATTGATAATCAACATATTAATTCTGCTGTTGAAACATATTCGAAATCACGACTACAGGTCAGAAAATGACGTAGTAGATATAAAATAGCAAAATAGCGAGCCACAGTAGTCGATCACATGGAGTGTACGAACCATGAAAATCAACTAGGCCTACATGACACATAATGGATAAAGTAACAAATGAGAACATAATCATTCAGACTGTGTCGTCCTTATACCCGTTTCAATACTCTCTACTCGGATGTCGATCGTCTTGTTCTCAAACTCTTCGCTAGGATTAACTATGTCGACTTTACATTCACAGTTCGATCCTACGTGAGTTTTGCCATAATCTCTTCTCTTGAATAATAGTGATCATTATAGTGATCGTACAGCCCCATTTCATCATTTATCCTACGTGAGTTTTGCCATAATCTCATCATGTACATATGTATTCTCTCCGCAATGTTCTCAAGGAACAAATGAATAAACTCTTGCAATCAAACCGACTTTAAAGTATTACATTGTCAATGGAGCGAAAATGCTGAATATAGAAGCACTCGTCAGTACATAGCTCATTTACCAAGCACTGTTTCACTGCTCCCCGCATTTGATTCTGGATATTTTTCTATTTTGAAATATATAAGCATGCAAGAGGCAACTGATCAGTTAGGATGCATATATCTTTTAAAAAATACTGCTGTTTTTGTTCTCATTCAGTCGACTTTTAGCATCTATGTCATTGACGGTCAAGAATTCATCTCAGATTTACAAGTCTTGTGAATCATAAATTAAAACAGACTCTCTGTAAGAACGGAGTCCGGCTAGGGGGTGGCACAGCAATTTTCACAATATTTTTCCCAGGACTGAAACTTTCAGTGGCCGTAAAGGACAAAAAAGACTTCGTCATTTTTGTCCTTTACGGCCACAGAAATCCACCCTGATTCCGGCTATGTTCGAGAAAAATGTGATGACCGATGACACCATGTTTTCTCGACGGAAATCGGTAGAGGGGGTCAAAACAAGCATCTTTTATTAGTAACAATTTTTCTGAATGTTTCGAAAAAATTGTGCAAAACATGTTCGTTTCCGGCGGGAATTGAACCAGAACCCTTTCAGGTGGTCTCGACTCCAAACATTTTCGAAAATTTCTTTATGATAGGCCTGAAAATTTGCTGTTTTAACTTATCAGGGTTGTTGATTGGGTCCAGGGGCATCACATATCAAAAATCTGCTGGAGGGTTTTTTTCATTTACACGAGACATTTGCGCTAAAGTGGCGTCATATGCAGTGTTATCGACGTCTTGGCCATATAGATTGTCCAATCTGGACAAAAACTTGGATTTATACATAACTTTTGAAGCTCTATCGAATGATTATACGACATATGGGTTAATTCGAAAGTTTGAAAAATTGATCTTTGATCTTTGAACTTTGAACTTTGAGGAAAAATTATGAAATCGCGGCTGAGGTGTATCCCATACCTGGGGATGTTACCCTGAAAGTTTCAGACCTGGGAAACATATTGTGAAAATTGCTGTGCCACTCCCTCCTCTGGTCTTACAGAGAGTCTCTTTTAAACAACAGTCTTGTGAAGCATTCATCCTCAGAATAATATCCATGTAGGCGAGTGTCGACCTCCATCACCCCCCCCCCCACCCTCATTCCCATTCACACAAATCCACGGAGATTAGATTTTAGGTCGTTTTGCATAAAGCTCAAGTTGGATACTGGCGAGTTTTCACGTCACTTTTTTCCATCATCGCTTCTATGGAATAAGAAAAAATTACCAACTCGCACAAACACAAAAGTTGCACTTTTATTCCGATAAAGATACCCACCCACTGTCTAGGGTGGGCCACTCGAGCCGATAGCAAAAGGACATCTCAATTCGCATATGCGTCTTTTCATTATCTGATAATCTCTCTAGCACAGAGGTCACAGCTAGGAATGAGTTAAACGACGATTGAGTCACGAGCTTAGGGTTAGATTATTCGAGCCGATTCAACGCTCGAGATAATCACGGTTAACCTCAAACGTTGAGTGTGGCATTTCCCCTTCCTCCCTTATTCGTTCCTCTGACAGCTGTTCCAAAACACACGGGATCAGACATGTCTGAACTGCCTAAAAATTGGCACATGTTGACTTCCTCTTTCATATTGCAAAGGAAACTCATCGGTCGACTACAGAGTAGAACAATCGTTCGAAACCATAGCGGAAACGCTTGTGCAAACATTCTTCCCAGTCCACGTGGTGCTCTTTCAGAGATTATGGCGGTAGAAGGTCGCAGAAGAGGTTAGCAATGGGCAAATCACATACGGCCAGGCTGCCGGACACATTTCTGCTCTCTCCTAAAAAATCGAACTTTCTCCACTGCAGAAGCGGCACCAAACAGTCAATTGGATTTGACGACTATGTATTGTAGATCGTCAACACAATATTAAAATACCAACAATTGGCCATTTTTTCTCTAACTGTTCCTTAGAAGTGGATGTGGACCACACGTAGTAATTCGGGGATGAATTTGGAATCCACTGAGCAGAATGTTTGCACAAACGTATCAGCTACAGTTCCGAACTGTGGTTCTAACGAATGGGAAAGTTCTGAGGACCCCAACCATTTGCAACATGGGAAGGAAGTCCACATGATTCCTTTTTCGGAACGTTCAGACATGTCTGATCTCGTGCTATTGGTCCAGCTGCCAGAAAAAAATGAACAAGGGAGAGGAAGAGCATCGAGACGACCCTCGGGCACTATAAAAGGATGAGGGAGAATGCAACATGACATCCAGAAGGGAACAGTCTTCACTTGATAGACAACAAAAAGGTATGGTATTTAGCCATTTCATTAATAATGGACTCGTAAGTAAATTAGGTTCTTAAAATCAACTGTAGTACAGTGTATTTGTCGTGTGTCCAGTCTCATTTCTCTTATGCTCTATCAGAAGCAACGTTTTAATTTATTCGAAATGATCTTATAGATGAAGTCCATCGTTGTCTTACTCGTAACGACCTGCCTACTGATTGTGGAAGCTCGTCATGTCAAACGCGGAACGGAAATCGACGGCGATTCACCTATTGATGATCCAGCTGTTGATACAGCTCTTTTCGAGGACAAATTGAAGCAACTGAATGAAGAGGTTAGAAAAGGCTGTTGTGGCACCGCTTTCAGAAAATGTTTAAGGTGTTGAAAATGTATGAAGGCCGAACTGAAGAACAGAAGGAAATCGCTAACAGGCTGGATGTAAGGATATTTAGAATGATACGCAGTTTGAGAGCTGCTTTTAGGAGATAAATGAATATCGAATGGAGGTTGTATCTACAAACGATACGCAAATAGTGCAAGATGATTCGAACTACGAAGGACCTTATGCAAAGAACTTTTTCCAAGGCGACATCGTTCTCACTAAGTTAGTATATCCTACTCTTCATCGATGGCAATGTTGTATTAAGAGAACAATTGGAATTTATCACGGCTTCCGGTAATCAATCAAGGTCCAAGCGCCAGGTAATACAGAAAGTGTGTAGTTAGCACAATCTTTCTTCAGGCGCAGAAGAACTCGTGGTATCCGTCGAAGCTCTGGTTGAATGAACCAATTCCATACAGCTTCGCTTTCGGATTTCGTATGATTTCATTTCATTCATTTGTTTATCCATTCATAGGCATTTCAAAAAAGAATACAATCAATAACGAATGAGTTTGCCTTCGCTAGGGGCGATGGTAGCGGTTTTGGCGCAATATTATTTAAAATTTAGCCTCGGAGCGCATTGCTCCTGTTCGTGCGGCTATTCGATTCTGGGAGCAACATACTTGTATCAGATTCAGGGAAAATGGATATGGTCGAGCTAGGTTTGATATTCATCAGGGGTTCAAAATCGGTAAATTTGTCGTCATTCTTCTCCGTCGCGCTGTTGTCTATCATGGAGTGAGGCAACCCATCTGCTGAGAAAAATGACGGCAAATTTGCCGATTTTGAACCCCCCAGAATTCTTGATCGCAATCATATACGCATTTTGTATTGTAGAATTCTATTCACAACTGGAAATGGTTGCTGGTCAAATATTGGAAAGACAGGAGGACAGTAACACATTTCTATTGGATATGGATGTGACTGGGTGAGTGGAAAAGGCCGAGCGGTGTGAAAATGGACATTTGCGCCGTAATTGTAAAATAGGCAATGGCGCTCTTGTCGCTCACGCAATGAGATGTTGTGCAAATCTAATCTTCAGATGGGAATCATTGCTCATGAAATCGAGCACGCTTTTGGAGTGTGGCACACCCAAACCAGATACGATAGAGACCAATACGTCTACATTAACTCGGGGCAATGTTCTGGTATGATGTGATATAGGTTGTCGCTACAAATGACTTAAGTGCAATTGTCATTCGTCTAATCTCCGCGGAGCAGTTGTTCTCTCATGTGACAACACCTCCGCGGAGATTAGAAGAATGACAATTGCACAAAAGTCATTGATAGCGACCCCCCACTGTGACATTATTTTTGCTCGAATTTAAACTTTCAGAGGAACCAGATGTACAATTTCAACATGCAAAGCAGGAGATGTACCGATTTGTATGGAATTCCCTACGAATTCGGAAGTAACATGCACTATTATGAGAACGAGTGGGGAATATATTTGTAATACTTGAATAATGTTTAAAATCGCAGTTTCTCAAACAACCGCAACCAGCCGACCGTGGTCGCTAAAAAGGGATACGAGCGATTCCAGCATTCAATGGCAAATTATCTACCTTCGGTTTATGATGTTCATCTCATCAACTCGTACTACAAGTGTTACGGTACTATTGTTAGATTATTCAAAATATCTACTGATATCCGTGACAAAAAGCAACAGGCATATCGTGTAACTTAAACTTCTAAAGTTATATGCTTGAACCTGTAGGGATCTCAATATTGAGAAATTTTAGATAAAATGACTTCGACGAAGCGTCTTTTTTGTGTAACACTGCCTTTTTTATAGTCAATAAATTTTCTATATGCGATCACTACTCTTGATGCAATGTGGCTATTCGCTTTCAGACAAATGTCGTACACGCATCACCTGCCAAAATGGAGGCCACCAGGATGTCAATAACTGAATGTTTGCAAGTGCGCGCCCGGGTTTTCTGGAAGCAGATGTGAATCTATTGTAAGGCTATTTATTTGACCTTACTCATCTCAATATCAAATTTAGTCGATCGCTGGATGTGACAAGCGCTACACGGTTGGAACTCAGTACATGAATATCAGCGCTACAGCTGGATGGAGAGGACTAAATGCTGTTGGATATACTGAGTGCAACATTCATCTCAAAGTATGTGAAAGACGGGGGCGCAATGGACATTTGCGCCTTAAAGGTGAAATGGACACTTGAGCCAGGATGATGACGCATCTGTTCACTTCACCCTTATGGCGCAATTGTTCGCGTCTCAGCTATCTTTTAAACCGCAAAGCACCACTTCTTGCATTTCAGCCAACTCAGCCTGGAAAGAGGATCGAGATCATTGTAAATTCGAAGGCTGGCTATTCTTCGTGGAATTGTTACGGAGCAGGAGTGGATGTTAGAGTGCATTCTGATCCTGCGATGAGTGGAGTCAGGTGAGGGTGGTTGAGTTTCTTTTGAACTGACTATTGAACTGGTTTTGATATTTGACCTACTTATTTTGCTGTTGAAACATATTCGAAATCACAACTGGTTATCGAACAAACGTCGAAATAGGAAATAAATTAGAGAGACACATTATCCAATCAGAAGGAATGTTAGTATTCGGAAAATCGACTTGGCATACATGAATTATAAATAATGGCTGGAATATAAATGATTATAACCTCTAATTCAGACTATGTCGTCCATATACTCGTTTCAACACTCTCTACTCGGATGTCGATCGTCTTGTTCTCAAACTCTTCGCTAGGATTAACTATGTCGACTTTACATTCACCGTTCGATCCTACGTGAGTTTGACCCATCATTACTTCTCTTGAATAATTCATTCTTTTAGTGATCGTTCCGTGCTGCCATTTCATTATCCAGTCATGTACATATGTATTTACTCCTCAATGTTCTCAATGAACACATGAATAAAGTCTTGCAATCACACCGACTTTGAAAGAATTACATTGTCAATGGAGTGAAAATGTTGAATATTGAAGCACTCGACGGTACATAGCTCATTTACGAAGCATTGTTTCACTGTCCCCGCATT
Source organism: Diplogasteroides magnus (assembly GCA_014805445.1). NCBI lineage: Eukaryota > Metazoa > Nematoda > Chromadorea > Rhabditida > Diplogasteroididae > Diplogasteroides > Diplogasteroides magnus. Next base: position 23,021 of record JACMIF010000612.1, on the reverse strand, counting down.
TGATTCTGGATATTTTTCAACTTTGAAATATGTCAATATGCAAGAGGCAACACCTTAGTTACGATGCAAATATTTTAAAAATAAAATTCTGCTGTTTTTGTTCTCATTCTTCATTCGACGTTCAGCGTCTCTCTTATTGACGGTCAAGAATTCATCTCAGATTTACAAGCCTTGTGAAACATAACTGAAACAACAGTCTTGTGAAAAACAGCATTCACTATGGTGTCGCTAATAGGATGTTATTGACAGCCGTTCATTTATAGTCTTCTAGCTGCTGCGAATTAGATTTTAGGTCATTTTTTGCCTAAAGATCAAGTTGGATAATGGCGAATTTTCACAGAGGCCACAGCTAAGAATGAGTTATACGACGATTGAGTCACGAGACTAGATTACTGGACGCTCGAGGTAATCACGGCTAACCTCAAATCATGAGTGTGGCATTTCCCCTTCCTCCCTTGTTGGTTTCCGTCTAGCAGCTGTTCCAATGCTCATGGGATCTGACATGTATGAACGTTCCAAAAATGGAATCATCTAGACTTCCTTCTTCATATTACAAAGGAAACTAGTCGCTCGGCCATAGAGTAGAACAGATCGCTTGAAACCGTAGCGGAAACGTTTGTGCAAACATTCTTCCCGGTCCACGTGGTGCTCTTTCAGAGATTATGGCGATAGAAGGTCGCAGAAGAGGTTAGCAATGGGCAAATCACATACGGCCAGGCTCACATACGGCGACGCATTTCTGCTCTCTCCTAAGAAATCGTACTTTATGCCTCCGTCTACGGTCGTTCCTTCCTTCGACTATGTCACAACGACAATTTGCTATAGTTTCACAGGTTACATTCGCTTTATTCTGCACAGGCTAAGAGCCTCAGGCACCATAGTAGAACAACAACCCAAAAGCAGAAAAGCAACCTAGAATGACATTCATTCCCTAGCCGCGCAACGCTACCCCTGACGCGTTGCGTGCTCGTGAGCCGGAGCGCACCGCGGAGCTCGACCATAACCTGTGGACACTAGCAAACTTCCCATTCTCCACTGTGGAAGCGGCACCAAACAGTCATTCGGATTTGACATATACGACTATGTATTGTAGATCGTCAACACAGCATTAAAATACCAACAATTGGCCATTTTTTCTCTAACTATTCCTTAGAAGTGGATGTGGACCACACGTAGTAATTCGGGGATGAATTTGGAATCCGCTGAGCAGAATGTTTGCACAAACGTTGCCGCTATAGTTTCAAACTGTGGTTCAAACCAATGGGCAAGCCTTGAAGAGAAGACGAAAGTACTTTGCAACATGAAGAAGGAAGTCTACACAATTCATTTTTGGAACGTTCAGACATGCTTGATCCCGTGTGTATTGGTTCAGCTGCCAGAAAAAAAATGAACAAGGGAGAGGAAGAGCATCGAGACGACCCTCGGGCACTATAAAAGGATGAGGAGAATGCAACATGGCATCCGGAAGGGAGAAGTCCTCACTTCGTAGTCAGGAAAAAGTAAGACCTTTTGCTTTGGTTTGCAGTTTGATTACTTTTTGGCATATGTTTCATTGCTTCCGTATATTTGAAAATATGTCTAAGTTGTGTTCATCTGGCCATTCGCACTAGGGAGTCTAAATCTTTAAAAGGGCATTTATCGTTTGCGTAGTCTCTGCTGAGCTGTTGTCCATCGAACGCAGCGTGATGATCAGGCGTTTGATAAATGTACTTGTGCTGATTAAGAAACCCTATTTTGCACTTCCTAAATTATGATCCGAATAGATGAAGACCATCGTTGTTTTACTCGTATCCACGTGCGTACTGATGAAGCTCGTCATGTCAAACGCGGAGCCGAAAATAACGGCGACACGGCTATTGATCATTCAGCTGTTGATACAATTCTTTTCGAGGATCGAATGAAGCAACTAAACGAAGAGGTTAGTAAAGAAAAGACTTGCCTCCGCGTAAATAACTATTCAAGGTGTTGAAAATGTATGAAGGCCGAACTGAAGAACAGAAGGAAATCGCTAACAGGCTGGATGTAAGGATATTTAGAATGATACGCAGTTTGAGAGCTGCTTTTAGGAGATAAATGAATATCGAATGGAGGTTGTATCTACAAACGATACGCAAATAGTGCAAGATGATTCGAACTACGAAGGACCTTATGCAAAGAACTTTTTCCAAGGCGACATCGTTCTCACTAAGTTAGTATATCCTACTCTTCATCGATGGCAATGTTGTATTAAGAGAACAATTGGAATTTATCACGGCTTCCGGTAATCAATCAAGGTCCAAGCGCCAGGTAATACAGAAAGTGTGTAGTTAGCACAATCTTTCTTCAGGCGCAGAAGAACTCGTGGTATCCGTCGAACCTCTGGTTGAATGAACCAATTCCATACAGCTTCGCTTTCGGATTTCGTATGATTTCATTTCATTCATTTGTTTATCCATTCATAGGCATTTCAAAAAAGAATACAATCAATAACGAATGAGTTTGCCTTCGCTAGGGGCGATGGTAGCGGTTTTGGCGCAATATTATTTAAAATTTAGCCTCGGAGCGCATTGCTCCTGTTCGTGCGGCTATTCGATTCTGGGAGCAACATACTTGTATCAGATTCAGGGAAAATGGATATGGTCGAGCTAGGTTTGATATTCATCAGGGGTTCAAAATCGGTAAATTTGTCGTCATTCTTCTCCGTCGCG
>JACMIF010000611.1:0-35048 GCA_014805445.1 Diplogasteroides magnus | reverse complement strand
CTACGACTTTGCTGTTGACTGTAAATCGATAGAGTCAAAGGTGAAAGAGATAATAGCGCTACAGTGAACTGATCGAGGCGCTAATTGAATGCTCCTCTCCCTTCATCCTCTCCTTTGCCCTCCCCCTACCCAAGCGAGCAAGCATTCCATGCAGGAGTCAGGTGTTGGGGTTCTTTCAGATTAGACTGGACCGTCCCTTTAATTAATGATACAAAATGGAAAATGAGTACCTGAGCAGCAGCTCTGTTGGGATGCACTATGTCCCTACGACAGAAATGAAATGATTATTCAGGGCGGTGGGGGAGGCGGCGGCGGAGGTGGTTGCATGTGTGCTGCAAAGGCTGCAGGATGTCCAGCTGGACCCCCTGGACCTCCCGGAGAGGCCGGGTCTCCTGGAGGTAAGTCATAAACCGAATATTTTAAAAGATCTTGCACCTACTATACATGCAGTCGAGGAACATTCCGGCAAACTTTCAAGATTTTCCCTTACAGAGCCCGGACAACCTGGACAGCCCGGGCAGCAGGGCATGTCTGGAATGATGGCTGCTTTCCCTAAGATGATGGAATGCCAGAAGTGCCCACCTGGACCTCCTGGACCCGCCGGACCCGACGGACAACCCGGAGGACCTGGACCTAACGGAAACCCAGGCGCGCCTGGACAAGGAGGCGGAGCTTCTCCACCTGGACCTCCCGGACCGCCTGGTGATGCTGGACCGGACGGAATGCCTGGTGCTCCTGGCATGCCTGGCGGTCCTGGTGCAGGAGCAATGATGATGATGATGCAACCTGGAACTCCTGGGCCTCCTGGACCACCTGGACCACCAGGACAGGATGGATCACCCGGAATGGGAGGAGGACCCGGACCTATGGGACCAGCTGGACCTCCTGGACCCGCTGGAAACGCCGGAGGACCTGGAATGCCCGGAGGACCCGGACAGTCTGGATCAGATGGAGCTCCTGGATCCGATGGAGCTTATTGCCCCTGCCCAGGCAGAACCGGCGGTGGAGGAGGAGGCGGTAAGTGGAACTTTTCTGCATACAGAATGATGAAAGTCATGCAACGATACCACCGTTTTATTTTATAAAAATATGGATGATGTCACAGTGGAGAATTCTCAGGAGGAGGTGGAGGAGGAGGAGGAGCAGCCGCCGCAGGAGGCGAAGCTGCTGCAGGAGGTGGAGGAGGTGAAGCTGCTGGAGGAGGAGGCGCAAGCGTCGAGGCTGCTGGAGGAGGCGGAGGAGCAGCTGCTGCAGGAGGCGGGGCTGCTGCAGGAGGTGGAGGAGGTGAAGCTGCTGGAGGAGGAGGCGGAGGCGGCGAGGCTGCTGGAGGCGGCGGAGGAGGAGGAGCTGCTGCAGGAGGAGGAGCGGGTAAGAAAACTGTTCATCACGATTATCATCTAGTTGTAAATGTTCGTAGCAAAAAAAATCCATTCAACAGCGACTAAATAATGGTTTGAGAAATGACGTAGTAGCACTCAAATTACATAAGTAGAGACTTCACGCTCGTCTGGCAGATTCAGTGTTCGCACTCAGTGCGCCAACTTGGTTTGCGTGAATACTGATCGTTAACAATTAGCCCATCCGGTTACTAATGTAGGCGCACCCTCGGGTGCTTCTGCGATGGCTCCAACTGGAGTCAATGCTTATGCAACTGGTAAATGTTTACTAGTAATAACATTTCTAAATATACTAATCCCAGGTGGATCTGGAGGTAGCGGAGGAGCAAACTCCGCTGCAGCATCAAGTGCTGCTGCATCAGCTGGTGCTATCCTCTTCTCATTCCACTAACATTACTTATCACAGGAGGATCCTCAGCCTCAGGCGATGGTGATGGCGCAAGTTCGGGAGGATCTGGAGGTTATTCCGGTGGCTCCGGAGGCGCTGGGGCAGCTGGTAGTACCCATTAGACAATTACGTTTACTAACCTTATTAACTCCCGGAGGTGCAAGCTCGGGTGGATCCGGAGGAGGTTCAGCAGCCGCAGCATCAAGCACTGCTCCTTCTCCCGGTAGAGCATGATCTAAATTCCAAACACAACGCTAACCGTAGGCGGTGGTGAGAGTACGAGTGGAGCAAGCGCAGGAGCCGGATCAAGCTCTGGCGGCTCGGGTGAATCAGGAGGCGCAGCTCCCGGTGGTAGAACTAATTAGCTAATCTTCATTATGACTAAACTAAATCTGCTCCGGAGTATCCCCCTCTCCTCCTCTACCATTGGAGTAGGGGGATTTGACGTGAATTTTAAATCAATGACTCGATGACTGGAAGAACTCTTTTTACGGCTTCTTTAAGGCGGCGGTGCAGGCGGAGGCGCAGCAGTTGGTTGTTCGGAATCAGCGGGTAATCATACATATTGTCTTCTCAAACAATGTTGAATTAGTGTAAGTACCCCAACCTTAGGAGTCTCACCAGGCGGCGCGCAACCACCACCGCCGCCGCCTCCGGCAGGCTCCACCTTCTGGCGGTAACTAACTTGTGTTTGGTGCAGTGGCAATGACCTATCCGCATAGGCGGAGCAGCGACTGGCGGAGCCGGGGCCTCGGCCGGCGCGTCCGGTAACTATAACCGTTTTCTGTGTGAATCATAGCAAATGTGTAGGTGGCGGAGGCGCTAACTACGCTGGCGGAGGATCAGGCCCACCGGTCGTGACTTTCAAGAGAGAGGGCCGTCCTGGACTCCCTCCCTCAAGTGCCTACGTCAAGAGATCGGTCGTGCGACAGTCCAGAAGGACCAGCTCTGACCTCGTGTGACTGACTAACTATTTGTGTGATCAACGATAAACTGACTAACTACACATATAATATTTCGAGGTTTCATGTAGACTGCGATTGTGAGACCTTGGGTAAGGGCTCATTCCGTGCAGGAAAACTTGATGGATGATGAAAATGATTTTTCCAGCATCCGGTGGCGGAGGAGGCGGTGGAGAATCTGGAGGAGGTGGTGGAGGAGCTCCTCCTCCTCCTGCTCCTCCTCCAGCGGGAGGCGGCGGAGGAGGCGGCTACCGCAAGTTTGCCCGCAGGGCTGTCGGAGGCACAGCCAGACAAGCATAGACTGTTACAAAATGATCTCATCGCCGCCTCACCAACTCTGGATGATAAAGCAATTCTTTCAAACATTTATTTGTTTACAACCTGCATGTCCGAGGGGGAGATTATACGAATGGGAAATGCACTTTACTACTTTTTTGATTAGGAAACCGTAGCACCATGATTTCACGCTATTATGGCACATTGTCCTTTATTTTTGTTCATCCGTGATTGATTTCAGAGATGGGTGTATTGTTAAAATGCAAGGAAAAGTGCAACGATAGACAAATGCACTTGAAGCCATCATGTCACAATAACGAGCTATAAATATCCAGTAATGCGTGTTTGTTTGCCAAGCGAACAGACACACGCTTTGTTGATATTAAAATCCCTTGCTTTGTGTGATTCCACAGGTTTTTGTGTTGATACAGATTCCATCTTCGTGCTTTGTACTCATTCGAGTTATCACAAATTAGGTTTCCACTTCCTTATTTGCTTATTTTCGAAGGATTGCGTTAAGAAATCAAGAAAGAGGCGAGGTGTTTGACGTCGCATGGGCGAGCTGTCACCATTCTTGAGAACTCTTGAGAATGAACATCAGCACAAAGTGTAAGATTGTAGGTGCATTTTTCATTTGCTCTCCTCGTTCTGGTGTCCAATCTTCATCACCTCGCATAACTCATTCTTTCGCTCACACACACTTGAGCACATCTCTGATTGGTTGTCCTTTCTATTGACAGCTTCAAAAACCACAGATGAACTAGGAATAGTCGCGACTTGAACTATCACTATTCCATTCTTATATCTGACTTCGGAAGCGAGTAGATGTCTCTGACTAATGATAGAGAACCGCTCGCACAAGAGCACAGACATGAGTTCCAGCACTCGATCCCTACTTCTGACCATCATTCTCCATCTCGCAACACAATTTCATACGCGCCGATACACGCTTGAGCACAACTCCTCTTAATTCGAGCGGACACCTAGGTATAATTTCGCCGTTAATCTTTACCCAACTATTCGAAAGTTGCACTTGTCCACTTCCCTCTTCCTGTTCGATTGGACCTTTGTAAACTTGTTGAATTTCAGAGCAAAAAGTTGTTGCGCTAGTCTCGAGCCTTACAATTAGACAGGAACTTGAAAGAGTGCGGGGATGAAATAGCTAGGGGACACTCTAGTGTTCATCTCGCAGTTTTGCTTCCCGTTTCACTTTGTCCGCTGACCGGTCGATCATTCATATTGACAAGTATGAACAGGAGAAGAGCGACGGGAGACCGTTTCACTGAGTTTGCAAAGAGTGGACGATGAAAGAAATCGACCTCGTTGAAGATGCAGGGCTGCCGGACAGGTGGGGATTTTTGAAGAAAAAAACATTTAAAAAATGAAATGACCGACACTGCAGATTCACTCCGTACACTCTATTCATCACAATCATTGCATCGTTTTCCTGGTTCGTAGTGGCCCTCCCTGCATTGGTAATGATCCATGCAACGCGAACTAATCCTTTAATTGTTACCTTTCCAACAGCCAATATTTACCTATTCTTTTTTGCTTTTCGTCTGTTTCTTCCTCTGAATCTATAGTTGGCAATTTGTCTATTTTATGGGTTATGTTTCAATGCTACTATATATTTGAAATGGCTTCTGTGAAACATATCCCCATGAAGTAGCCAATCTGCCAACCACAATTTTAAGTACAATTTCTTGAGGCGCCCGCCTATGTCGCTCCACCAGCATCTGGACTGGAGAGCACGAACAGCACGCCCATGCCCGATTTCTACACAGTCATAGAAGAGGTGAAGGACACATTTGCGCATAATAACGAAATGGACAAATGCACGCATCATTGCCCAATTGTGTGTATGTGTAATGTTGGAGGAAAGGTCGATTTGCTGCTTCTCTGGTCTTTAGTAGTGTTTCTAAAACGGTAATTTTATGCGAGAAAGTTCATTTCTCATTCATCCAATTCCTTCGGAGCGGTTGTCTATCTTACGTGAGAGACAACAGCTCTTCGGAGATTAGGCGAGTGAAAAATGAACTTTCTCGCATAAAATGACCGTTTTAGAAACACTAGTCTTTAGCTGTGTTCAATGGGTGGGTCATAACTGACACCACATTACGTCTTGTGATCGTAATTAACGATGAGGGTAGTGTCCCCTAATTACAAGTCGGTGGGAATTGTAATCACCCAAATCTCTGCCGAGGTGCCTTTTCTCATTTTTGAAGACAGTGACTCAGAAGGAAACGAGGTTATTATGGGGCGATTCAAATTTCAAATCAAGCATGATTCATTTCCGTCAGGAGTGTAAGAAATAGGCGACACGGACATTAAAAAAAGCGAAATTGGAAAATGAACAAAACAAACCCATTCAATGCACAGCTCAAGTATCTATGACTTCATAACTGCCAAATGGTCATAAAACAACAAATTTCTACCCTCCAGTTCGATCTCGACGCCCATACTGCGGAGTACACGACGGCTGCGTATTTCTTGGGAAGTCTCCTGTTGGGACAGTTTCCGTGCATTATGTCGGATAGGTAAGCAATGATCTCGTTGAACATAAACCAATATTTTAAAACAAATTTCTGAAAAATATTATATTATATTCCTCCATTAAGATACTGTTTGCGAACGTTATTCATTATGTTTAGTTAATGGTCATCAGCTATTCGAAAACGGCAAATTTATCGTCATTATTCTCTGCCGCGCCGTTGTCTATGAGGGAATGATGCAACCGCGCGGCGAAGGAGAAGGACGACAAATATACCGTTTTTCAACAACTAATGATCACCAAATAAAATGATCTTTGAAATATTTCACTTGGTAGTCGCTTAGGTTCGGCCGACTGCCGGCAGCGTTGTTTGCACTGACTTCTACTGGATTCGCGGGTATTGTATGTGCAATGGCCCCCAATTTCTACGTCTTTCTCGTCGGACGATGCATTCAGGGAATGGGATTCACGGTGAGAACAAAGGCTATTTTGATGCCTTAAATCGATTTTGGTAGTACGAAGTTCGTACTACCAAAATCGATACTATCTACGAACTACGAAAGTACTACGAACACTCCGGCCTGGTCGGTTACTGCCTGTTCTCTCTCTCTCTCTAATTCGCGTGATATTTCAACATTTCTCTGACAACAATTCAAATATATTTTTCAACAGCGAAATAAATGAGTTATCACAAATAGGTTACACGAACAAACATTTTTAAAATCACTAATATTAGCACTTTTTCAACATGACATTTCAATTTAACCGATGAGAATTGTACATTTGTTTCAGCCACTCACTAGCGTCAACTGGCTGTTGATAGGTGAAAGCGTTCCTCTGTCGTGCCATGGAAAGGCTTCCATCGTATTCGGAGTGATGTACGTACAAAGTTTCAAATAGGGTTATAAATCAGTAGTAAAGTGCATCGCTCAGTTATATAGATAACTGCTCAGAGTGGTTTAGACGAATGATACATGCATTTTTACAACCGATTTAAAAACCTTTTTGAATAGCACAATGCATTTTCTATTCGTCTTTATTGAGCAGTCGACTGCACCATGCGAGAGAGCGCATAAGTGAAATCAAACTAGGCTAATGACAAAGGCAATTTTTTAAACCGTTATATAAACCCTTGTAAGTACTGTGAATGTTGCATTCGTCTTTGTTATCAGCTTTCGTCTTCACACTGATGCTGCGAAACAAGCCTTATTGCAATATTCTCTTATAGGTAGCATAACAGTTCAAACTCATTCCGCTCCGATGCTTCGATTATCGGCTTTTACGACATGCTAGAGTTTTTGAGAAGAATATATGCCATTCATGGGTTTTAATTTAAATTGCATAAATACGCGTAATTTCTCCGAAAATTGCAGGTGGGCGCTTGGTTACGTTTGCGTCTCGCCGATCGCTCTGCTCTGCCAAACATGGAGGATGTACTTCCTGGCAACGGCCATTCCGACGCTCATCTACGCAGTTATCGTTAAATGGTACCCGATTCCTTAGTTCAGAGATACTTACATATTATGATGCTTATTGGTATTTCGCGAAATTTTCTGGCTCCTACGGGCGCAAGCGATATTGATTAAACTATAGCAACGGAATTTTTATATGTAGTTGAAACATATTCTTTCAGCTGGCAATGAGTGAAAAATATAACAAGAAAATTTTATTATTTCAATTTTGTATCAATGCATCGAGAGTATACAGATGATGCCAAATCCACTATTCATTTTCAGCTGTGTACGCGAGTCGCTCTCATTCCTCATCGTGAACAGGCGACGCGAGTCTATTGACCAGTGGATAGCGGGAATGCAACGATGGAGCAGTGATGTTAAGGTCAGAGTTGTAGACTATAGGGTTGGCAGTATGTATACGTGATTAATTATGTTTCACGAAAGCTATAACTTTCCAGATATATGATCAGGTGAAACGAATTCGAGTTCGCATACAAACTGACAACCCTGGTGGACTAGTAAGCCCACACCGATTTACGCCTCAAAAGCTTCAGAAGAACATTCGAAGAAAACGTGTGTGTGTGTCTATTTTTCAAATGTATCAGAACTGAGATATTGAGTCGCAAAATCATTACAGTATGTGGATTTAGTCTGAAGGAAAATCAGTAGTGTTTCGTGGTTGAAATAAAGGTCTCTATTTTATATCCGAGCACGGTACTTACTAGCTACACAGTAGTTTCTTACAGTGGATATTTCAGATAGACACTGCATGCATCGATAGGCTTATCGCGGATGAGGATCAGGAAATGCCAAATAAAATGTACAGTGACATTATTTTTGACTCAATCTACATCTCAAGCTATACCATACAAATTGGGCAGAAAGACAAAAATTGCTTTAATTTTTTTTATTGGAGACATAATTCATGACTGAAATGGCTGTAATATATTCATATAATAATATAATATATATAATAGTAAGTATAATATATTCAGGGTCGTCATTGATGACGAAAGCTATGAGATACAAGAAAAGTCCCAAGGGCTCTGCCATGGGAAAGTGGGACTGTATCTGACGATCAATATCTACATGTGGTGAGCAAGCAAATTTCCATTATCGCAAACTGTGGTCCTAAACTTCTATCGAAACAATACATCAAGAAAAATATACAATTGTAATTGAAAGTAAATTACGGAATTGATTTTTCAACAGGATGAATTTAGGATCACAACGTTCCTTGTCTACAATGGACTGTCGATGACCAGCACTGGAATCAAGGTAGAACGCATTTTTGTTGCTGTTTAGAGGCACAAATTCCAAACAAAAAAATGCATACCAATTTTTTGGCATGTTATACGACACATAATGAGAAAGGATTTGCATTGTGCATTTTCGTAAGAGTTCCAACAGTATACACAATATGCGATTCATGACAGATCGGCAATCCGCATTTGAACTTCGTTCTCTCCGGTCTTGTGGAATTGCCGGCCGCCATCCTCCTTCCTGGTCTTCTGGACACGTAAGTATATAGGTACATAAGTCATCACTGGTCTCAGTCCGAACAAAGGGGTGAAACACCCAAGCAAAAGAAATAACTGGATCAATATGTTTTGACCTGAAAAGATATATTTCATCTCTCTATGACGTAAGGCAAATTTACGCAAAAATATTTCTTGATCGCACAAGCGTTTAGGTTGTCGATCACAAAACATAATTGATTGGTACTACAGAATTGGTCGTCGGCCCACGGTCATCCTATCGTATGTGATCACATCCGCTGCTCTTGTACTGATGGCCTTCGTACCATTGGGTGAGCGGATATTTCTTCCCTTTTTGTTCTTCCTTACATAATGTTCACTTTGCAGTTATGTTTTCTGTGGAACGTATTTGAAAATATCATTAAAAATAATAATAAAAATAAATTTTTCTCCAGAATATTCGATATCCTACACAATCGCATGGCTGACTGCCAAGATGATGGTAGCTGCTTCCTTCTACGCATTGTACATATACGGATCGGAGATATTCCCAATCAAGCATCGGTACGTTATTTGGTGCAATCCCTTAAATACTTCGATGATGATGAAGAGAATCTCATCTTTGAATGGTCGTTTAAGAAGGAAGATGCAATGTTCGCGACTCAAAATCCTTTCCCTATTAGAAAACTTACTTTTTTTCTAATAGTGAAAGAAAAACTTTTTTAAACTGAATACGGTATTCGAGAACTCCTTTGTTTCACCACAAGGAAATGAATGATTCATGACACTTTTCACAGAGATTGTGAAGGTCGTTTACAGTAACCGTTCTCTTTGAAGAACGATTTCATTGCAATATTAGGGTGCCCGAAAAGTTCCTGGACTTTTTTGATTTTCGTGAAATATCTCGAAGGAAGCTGAGTTGGATTTCTAAACAACTATTGGATAAATATGTCCAGGTCCACATATGTTTACCATTAGTGGGTGATGACGTCACTCCTTCTGGTGACGTTATGGCAGTCGATTTCCCAACACCAATTTTGACCCCCAACAATATTATTTCCTGAAGAAATCAGCGTTGTTAGGGCTCATGTCCTCAATCCATAAGAAAGTTACGGTCAAAAAACTTAAAAATTTCGTCTCTCTCAATTTTGATCGGAGAGGCACAAAACTTGACAGGAATGTAGAGGACCACAAAATAAAAATTCTGGTGCATGGCACTTAATTTTGCTCGAGTTCATTCATAAGTTATAGCCAAAAATCTAATTTTTTCGGTGTGAAAACGACATTTTTGGCTATAACTTATGAATGAACTTGAGCAAAATTAAATGCTATGCACCAGAATTTTTATTTAGTGGTCCCCTACATTCCTGCCAAGTTTTGTGTCTCTCCGATCAAAATTGAGAGAGACGAAATTTTTAGGTTTTTTGACCGTAACTTTCTTATGTATTGAGGACATGAGCCCTAACAACGCATATTTGTTCAGGAAATAATATCCAATTTTTAGAATATCTAACATCGATTTTCCGATCACTTAGAAAGACGTTATAGCATGAGATCGTTTTTGGGGGTCAAAATCGGTGTTGGGAAATCGACTGCCATGACGTCACCAGAAGGAGTGACGTCATCACCCACTAATGGTAAACATATGTGGACCTGGACATATTTATCCAATAGTTGTTTAGAAATCCAACTCAGTTTCCATCGAGATATTTCACGAAAATCAAAAAAGTCCAGGAACTTTTCGGGCACCCTAATATTGCAATGAAATCGTTCTTCAAAGAGAACGGTTACTGTAAACGACCTTCACAATCTCTGTGAAAAGTGTCATGAATCATTCATTTCCTTGTGGTGAAACAAAGGAGTTCTCGAATACCGTATTCAGTTTTTAAAAAGCGATAGAACGGATGTTTCGATCTCATTGCTCTCACCACGCAACGATCTCTTCAGGAACGTGTGCCTCGGGCTATGTGCAACGATGGGCAACATCGGTGCCATATCCGCTCCTTACGTTGCGCATGTCGTAAGTATCTTCAAAAGGGTGAACGACAAGGCACCATGGACATTTGCAACACATTGGTGAAATGGATACTTGCGCCCAGAAAATGATGACAACGACAGCGCATCTGACCATTCAGGAATTATGGAACAAATGTCCAGGGCACTCTTGTCTTACACCTCACCGACTAAAACCGACTACCGTAAAATAGATGGCAACAGCGGGATATTGATCAGAGACGGGAGAAAAACTATTCCGAACCTCTTTAGCAGAGGAAAAATTGTTCAAAAGAACAGATATTGGCACTTTGTGCACGAATGAGGAGATCCCTCACTTATGTGATTCCAAAAAGAGAGGGGATCAGTGAATATCGTGATGATCGAATGGTGAATGACGAGGCCCCTTTGTGGCCATGACATCATCCGTATGACGATTTGAGGCCGTCCACCGACCAATGACCGTCTCCCTACTCTACGCTGCAGTGTCACTCGTCTCCGCTTGCATCGACTTCCTTCTACCGGAGACTATGCACAAGCACAAGCACTGAGCATAATTCCGTTGGGATACATAATAAAGACCTTTGAATCACTGACTTTGACTATTGAGGAAGAATACAAAAAATACGCGAATTGAATCAATTAGAACGTGGATTTGCAAATTCTTCAACGGGAATTCTAATGAAGTGACTAAAGCGGTCTATCTACTGAATTGTCACCCGTTTTGCACACTACAGTATAAGAAAATCTAGCGCCGCTAGAAACTCTATCTCAATTTTTCTTTGTCGGCTTACGAATCCATTACACTCTTCTCTAAGTTTCTTCTCCACCCAATGGATTTCTGGCGCACAGATATTACGTAGGCGACTTTCTCAATAATCAATCAATCTCGTTTCATTTGTGCTTTATAAGTAGTGCATACAGTTTAAGGGACGTTGACGACAACATTTTTTCCTATATTTGATCACAAAATGGTGATGCCAACCTGTCCCTTTTCAATGGATGAAAGAGAGCAGAACCATAGACATTTGTGCCAGAATGAAGTAGTGGACCTTGTGCCGCTTTAATAACGACGACCATGGCGCATGTATCTTCTTCATGATTATTTCGCCATGGCGTTTTTGTTTTTCGCCCCCTTTCAACAGTCAGCCAGGAATAGCCACAGTTCATGACTTTTCCGCTCTTTCGAGATCGCGCGCACGCTGTTATCACTGCCTGGTGCTCTCTTTGTTTTGATATGCGAGTGCATCGATCATAGAACCATCCCCTCTTGTGCAAAGATTGTAGATCGCCATAGGCGTTTACGATGGCATTGTACGCTTTCATCGAAACAAGAACATTTCAACCAGTAAATATTATACAAATGCGAATAGATACTGCCGGGGATGGCGTTACTATTCATCCCGGCTTGGGCTAACTACAAAAATACAGGGAATATTATTGAGTTGTCGTGGGAACGGCAGGAAATGCTGTGATTGAAGCTAGGTACGCTTCCTGAAGGAGGGATTGCTGCATGAGCTGTTCTTTCCTCAATGCCTCCTCTGCTAGGAGCTCGCGCGGGGAGGGTACTTGCATGGGATAGGGTACTGTATACATAGGATTGGGTACGGTATGTAGGCTAATGGATGAGATTGAGGGATGAGGGGGATCGTACGATGTAGTCGGTTGATGGATCGTAAACGAATGCTCCGACTGACGAATGGGAACCGGCCGGTGGATCACGTCATTCTGAGAGCGGTTAGATACTCAGCCGGTCAAGGGCGATGTTTTCGTACCGATGATTGGACGGGAGAGATCGAAGGTTCAGGGGTGCTGCACTGTGAGGAACCTACTACTTTACTGCGGCGACGCTGCCTGAAGACAAGCATAATTTAAGCGGGCAATGCATCAATTTACATCCTGTGCTCCACAATGTACTGTTAGAAGACCATAATTTCTGAATATTAAAGCACATAATCCCTCCCTCATAGGCATAAATTTTTTGCGCAGTAATGAAATCCCAACCTGTTCTTCTCTATGAGCTCCCGCTTCTTCTGTTTTTCATCTACCGACATGATCAAGTCGATCTTCATTCCTGCCTAAAGCGAACTAGGGTTATCCCTCATCTCCAGGGATCAAAAACCTCGAAGCACTTTTCGGCCCTACATCTTTGGCAAGACTTCCTGCTATCAACCGTGATGTCGCATGCGCGTGTGGCCGTAGTGCACATGAGGTGATTGATCTGGAAGCACAGCTTATTCCTCCTTTAGCACCCAGTCTGAATGTCGGCTTGCAAGTATCCATTAGTGGCTCATAATTGGCAAATTTCTCCAAATCCTCGGAAGCGCGGTTGTTTATCAAGGGGCTGATACGACAAATTTGCAATTTAGAACACCGAGTATCCATGGAACTGAACCGGTCCTACTCACTCGTTTAGCGTTTCTTCTGAAGAACGCCTTGCAGCTCTCGCAAGCGATCGCGCCGTAGTTGAAGCTGAACGCCTTGTCGCCACAGACCACGCACACCTGCATTCTTTGGATGTAATCGGGTCTTAATCAGTTCCAAAAAAGCTATTTTCGAATTGTCTGGTTTCACCGCATCCCTAGCCTTAGCTCAACTCAGCGAAATCTAATGGATCATGAAGATATCAAAAATGTGATAATGATCACTGCTAAACGTGCCACTACCGACCAATAACCAATAAATATCTCGATACAATGCTGGCTTGTGGCCTTGCTGACCTTGTTGACTTCCTTTTTCTTTCCTTTCTGGAGTTCGGGACTCGAGGACATTTAGGCAGTTGAAGAGGAGGAGATGAGGAGGCGAAAGAGGAACGGATGGCCGGCGCGCCCTTTTAAAAGGGTAGTCTTTCGGTCGAGGGAAGAGGGCGGACTGTGCACAAATAGGTAGGAGGGTGAGAGGGGGGACATAGGGGTTGTCTTTGAACGACCGGTGCATAGATCGCGCGTCATGAGACGAAAAGAGAGCACCGACCGGAACTTCGAAGGAGATGGAGTGGCTAATTTTGGCTCAATTGCCTATTATTCATTCGAACTTTTCTCACTTCGATCTCCTCCCTCCCTCTCTTCTTCCATCGGACGTTCAGTGATTTCATCTCTCGTCATGATCACTATCTGCCGTTCTAACCTCTCCAATCTTCGTTCGTCTATCGGCATTTGTGATTAGGAGTACTAGGTAACATTCTGGTCATTATTCTCCGAAGCGCGGGTGCATCTCGTTCTGACAGATAACCACTCTGCGGAGAAGCGTGGCGACAAATGTACCGATTTTGCACGCACAGTTGAGATGACACACACACATTTTGGCAGAAATGGAGAAGAATTTTAAACCGTCCCATGCGACGTTCACCTATGACAGCAGTTAGAGCAATAGGCGAGAGAGTTGGGTGGGTAGTGCCATCCGATTCTCCAACCGGAATTGCGCCTCGCTCTCGGTACTCTCCATGGGCGAGAACGTATTTTTCAGGAACTCTAAATCGATGATTTTGTCGTCATTCTTCTCCGGCGGTCATTTATCTATCGCCGTGATAGACAATCGCGCTGCCGAGAAGAATTACTACAAATTTTCCGATATGGAACCCCTAGTATTTTCCTTGCACCAATATGCCGCATCACGTCATGCAATAGAGATCGCTACATCGCGGGTTGAAAAATCGAACCTGTGTGACACACATCAGAGAGAGCCTTCAAGGGAATAATAGTTCTTTTTGCATGGCTGCCCCAAAATCAAACGCGCAACTTCGCACCTATCCAGCTTTTACAATGCGTACTGTCGTCTTTGGACGTTTGATCGCAAGTTCTATTGCACCGGGGAAAGAAAGTGAACGCGATGATCCAATTATGATGGGAAATTTTTATGCTCTATATGATTCCAAGGGTAGACTTCCGCAGTTGCAGTGTGGTCAGAGTAGCTTGTGAGTCCAGACTATGGTTGGCACGTGATGGTTATGTTTCACAGAGCACATGTCTTCAAATATTTAGAGGTATTGAAACAATGTAGTCGAACAGCCAACCATTGTCTGGAGTAATCATTACGTTTTTCTATGGTTTGACGCGTGGGAGGTAAATATGTTACGGTCTGTTATACCGTGACACAATCTGTTGACAGCGAACCAGAATTTGTTCAAGATTACTCTTGGTGACTTTTCGATACTTGAGTCGCCGCACCAAAATAGGCACGCGTTAGTGATCTTACTAACTATGATATCATAGTGAAGGATGAAATTGCATGGAAGAATAGGATGAACAATAACAGCTGAGTCCCATGCTTCTCCTTGAATCAGTTCCAATCACGCACTTTTTACTCGGCTTGATACGAGTGAGATAAAGAATAGCCTGGAGAAGAGATTGCTTCAGAAAAAGGTTCACTTGAGTTGCTGGTACATGCATTCGCTGGAATGGTGATGATAAGCGATTCGAATGGTCCGAGTTCGATTCCGAACATTCCGGCAATGACGAATATGGAAACCGGAGCACTGAGGAGAAGGAGAGGAACGCACGCCTGGAACATTACTTTTCCAAAAACTCGTGCTGCTACAATTGCTAGAGACACAATTCCCACTGTCTCATTTTGTGAAATATTTGCTGATTCTTGCAATAGTTGCAATTGAACAGAAGGTCAGACATGCTAAAACTACTCTAGTGGTACATGCGTCAGTATCATGTGAGTGCTCTTTTTGCTCTTCTCGGGAGTCGAATGACATCATGCAGTTCCAAATGCAGAGCAGAACCATTAAAATGGTATTACGCATTGAAGAACGAAGTCTACTTCGTCGTGAGGGATACTCGCAATGCGAAAAGTATCTTTGACGTCAATCGGCATACAATCTTTGTTTGTTTGCGAGTATCTATCATGTTATCAGAATGAAACTGTCAGAATATGCTTTTTTGCCGAAGTTCAAGTTCACCTCGAAAATTATAAGTTCCAGTTTTCACACCTCGAAAGATTATTCATTTTATCCTTGCATTTACTTTATGAAACTGTACGGTGATCTGCTTCCTGTCACACTAAGTAAGTAAGACGGGCACTACAGTACCCAAATGGTCTATTTTAAACAATTTTTAATACTCCTCAATCCCATAGATAAAACTGACATTTACTGCTGAACGAAAGATTGTGCCTCCATACACAAAGACATCATCCGCAAAGTCAAGCCCGTAATCCCTGAGATGCATGTGAATTCGAATGCCAAATTTAATAATCTGCATAGTCAAGCGGAAGTCTCGTGCCTATTTCAGGCAACATGGCTATAGCACCAATGGCCAAACTCTAGTCATAGTGTTCTGAGCAACTCTAAACAGCCATTTGCGATGACATGAATAGAGATTATTATTCAAGGATGCCAGAGAGGAACGGCTTTTAAACTAGGGTTACTAAATCAGCAGCAAAGTACATTTATCATTCGTTTATTCTCCGCTAAGCTATTTTCTCTACGTTTGATGGACAATCACTCCGCGTCAGTTAGAGTATACAATATACTACAGATTTCAAAACCCTTATTTACACCGTAATAAACAATCACGACTTCACGCGGTGAAGACACATACTTTCTCAGTCTTTCGCTCATTAAGGGGTCGCCTCTGCCGTTGGAATTATGTCGGGTGAGGCGAATATGAGTGGAGCGCACAGAATGCTGATCACAATGATAATTCCCCCAAGAAGCTTTGAGGACGGTCGTTGGTTCCTGAAATAAGAATTCATAGAAGAAAAAGAATGGCCTATATTTACTGGGAAGTATTGTAAGAAGAAGGATAAAGATATAAACTATGCGAAGCGATTAAAAACCAAACCCCTCGCAATGAATAAAAACCCTGCTACTTGTCCGAGGTTCCCTAGGTGTTACCTGACAATTAGGGTGGGGTGTTCGATTCCAATAGCAAAACGACACTCATTCCTTCTCTGCGTCATCCCTTGCCCGGTCGTCCCTTTTGCTGGAATCGAAGATGTAAAGTAAAACTTCGATTCCATTCTATGCTTTCGATTCCCAGCCGTCTCACTTCATTCCGAGCGGTCGTCTCTGGCCAAAACAGACGACCGGACAAGGGAGGTCGCAGAGAAAGAATGAGTGTCGTTTTGCTATTGGAATCGAACGCCCCACCCTACTGACAATGATGGCGTATTGGAAGAGAAACGTGCAGGGCAGCACAGTCCACGAGGCGCACATGAAGTTGATGAGAATCATGGCGATGATGTCCATCGACGTTTTGTCCACCATGTTGAGAAAAGGCCCATTGGTGGAGATAATAAGGAAATCCCGGGTGATAAAATGCGCCTGACATGCTTCATTGTCCTATGAATGGTTGGCGTTCGACCACTTTATGAGTATGTTTCGCAGAGGGTAAATCTTCAAATATATAGTAGCCTTGAAACAAACTACCAACTATAGTGTTATGTATCTGCTCAAATATTACAATTCTTGGCAAGAATACCAAGAACTGTATATCTGAAAGAATTTAGCATTTAGCTGTTTCGTCCTGATTTTTTCGTAGAGTATTTAATTTAGAGACAGGACAACGCATAGCTTGAATCTATAACATTCTTCTAAGCGCTCTCAATTATGATCCCTCGGTCCTACCACCATGCATAAGGCGCATCCGACGCTGAGGACAAGAGAATGTGCAGCCGTGAATAGCAAACATTTCTGAAGAAATTTTATATATCTGAAAATGACCTTATACACGCCAATAGTTCGATCAGTGATTCTAATGATCTTCCAGATAAGCCACACGTTAAGGACAATGGCCACTGCACTCTGTAAGTATCAATGGTGCATTCTCAAGGAAACGAAGAAAAACCTCGACTCCTAGAACCGCCTACAAGGCCTTTCGAAGAAACGACATGTTTTCTTTGAAGACCTGCCAAACCAAACGTTCGTCCACTATGTCTCACGGATGAAGGAAATAGAAAGGAGTAATGCCTTTGGTCAGAATGAACTACAAACATCTAATACGCGGAAAAAGAATTTATTCAAACAGAATGCGATTTATGTCAAAGAATTGAAGATACTCTCTTACTTTTAACATCAAAAAATGAATGAAAATAAACGTAACCAGGGCAACTAGAGATTCTAAAAAAGGAACAATTTGCAGTTCATATCCATTTATTCGAAGCGGTTGTCTCAACGTTCGATTGACAACCGCTCAGCAAAGATTCTACAAATGAAAAATGCACTTCGCTAACGATTGAGAACCTCTAGTATCTAGCAATGAACTTCGCAACTTTTATGAATGTATTGTGTCGCTTCATCAGCAGGGTATTTCACTCCTGATTGCGTGAGAGATAAATATATAGGTAAAGTGTTTCTGCTTTCGATGTGCTTCACCACGACCGACAGCTGCCAAGACCAGATGTATAGCGCACATTTGGCCAGAAGTTCCAATATCTGATTTCCTGATTGCATCTTCCTGTCAAACCTGTCAAATAGAATTCACATTAGAATTTGCAACCCGACTGCTAAACATAATGTTTGTTTTCTGCTGTTTCTCCGCTTGAATCTGATAGATATGGAACAGTGTGCGGGATGAGCGAAAGAGACAAAAAGTGAACTCTGGTAGTTATTCTGCCAACACTACTGCGTAGCTATTCACAATTCATCAAGATGCCGTAGAAAACATCTGGAGAAATACACGATATTTCACCGTTCGAATCTTGCTTTGAATATAGTCGACCAACAGATGTTCATTCCGCATTCGACAATTGACAAGAAAGGGAAGCTATAAGGCGTCCCTTCAGATAATCACCGGGACTAGAAGACAGGGCAAACGTATACCGCAGTTTTGTAGATACACCGGAATGAGGGAAAAACAAGGCTTTATTGTTCTTCATTTCAGAAAAAATTCGAAAAGAAAAGAAATTTTGACCGATGTTCACTCCCAACTAGGGACAATAATACGATTCTAAGACGATGATAATTCTAAGACGGTAATTAATTTCATGCGAGAAGGTGTATTTCCCTTCGTCTAATGCTCTCTCAAGTGATGGACAACTGCTCCGTGGAAATTAGATGATAGAGAAATGGATAAAATTGCTGTTTCTGTTTGCTGTCTCCCCATATCATGATTCACCTGCATTGGAACTTTACATAATGAGAGTTTGGTGAACATCGCTGCAGTTCTTATCATTCATTTACTGCACAAAAAATTCTTTTTTTCGTATCATGATCTAATTGACCTGTTCTCTCCCATTCTTCATCCGATTAACTAAGTTCGCCCAATCAGAGTGGGTAGGGAAGTCCAATCAAGGACCGCATCTTTAAGGCACCGGATGTGTTGTTGCGAATCCTAACCGCCCTTTCCTCTTTACAACGGTTGTTTATGAGTGCGAGATACACTTGAGGTTGGGAGGTTAGGATTGTAATTCGGTAGCACAGTAGCAGTGAGTGAGGTTCGACAATTGAAGAGTGGACACGGGGGTCTTTGATTTGTGATTTCGCATCTGCGCCCTGGTCAACACTGTTGTCTCACGCCCATTGTAGATGATTGAAGTTCCTAATGGAGTTACAAGAGCTTTAATTTCTGGGGCACATACGTAACCATAGGATGGCTTTTCCATCGCTCACTTGTCAAAGAAGACTACAATCCTGAGCGATAGCTGTCGCAACGCTGTCCAATTATTCTATTGACTTCTGTAAAATGGAGAGGAGTGCCCAAGATACATATTCTCTGTTCTAAGGACTGTCTACAAGACAATGCATAGCCATTACTCCTCGATTACGGACCTATTACGGCTAGAGTTGCATTTCATGGACTAGAATGTTATTGTATTGGAGAGGGCACAAATGTGAACTACGGCGAACTCGCCTTGAGCATTGTCAGAGATTTAGAGTTACAAAAATTAATGTGTTTTGTCACGTATTCCCAGCTGGAAGAGACTAGCTCAATCTGCTGGCGATTTGATTCTCCATAAGTCGCGGGCCGCCTTGAAGTGGACCGTCCAAACATCCATACATCACGAACGAAGGAAGGTCACTCGCAAGAAAAATCCCCATGCGCAGCTCCGATCCGGTTCCAATCGCTTGGGTGCATTCTTCGGACATTCGGTAGTTGTCGTTAATCGAAGCTCTCTGATCACGACTACCATGAGTACACTAAATCCGTTCCGGATGCCCAAAATTAACGGAATGTTGCAAGCATTGTAACAAGATTAGAAGCAAAGTTGTTAGATTAGCGGAATGTTGGCACGGCACTCCATGATTGGACATAAGTTGCTCGATCGCGTTTCAACTTGTGGTGAGCTTTCACAAACAACCACTTTTGAGTCAAATGTTGTTCGGTGGAGAGTGTAGGTGGGGCTACCACGAGGGTTGCAGAGTGGTGTTCGGTGTCACTCAAAACATGAATCCCGACGATCGAAGGGATATCCGAAAAGCTCCTGCCGCCTGGCCTACGGTGGTAAATCAAAATATTCTGTATTTTTTTCCTGTAATGGAAAACTTTCTGTTCACTGATCGTGTAGTACTGTGCTATCAATTAAAAACAACCGGATCACTCCGGGTCTGGTTCGTTGGGCGAAGTAATTTGTAGTGACCTAATAGCTCATTGCCAGCTCAAATCAGATCAAGAAGGTAGTTCTCTCTCTTTTCTTCATTTCGTCCTTTCTCTCTCTTCGAGAGAGTGGAGGAGGGGGTGCTAATGACGCCACTATAGGGTAGTGTGTATTGGATGAGCGGGGGAGGAGGGATGCGATTACTGCGCGTGAGGAGGAATGGTCGCACAGTGATCGGTAGCGGTGGATGCAGCAGCCGCAGCTCTTCCGACCTTTGCAACACGACCATCAGCACGCCACAACAATGCCCAAGGCTGTGGTAAGTTGGCGCACTTGTTTCATACTAACAATATGTTTGAATACTTGGCCTACGATGACTCCTGAAATTAATCTTTCGGTGCTTAATTTGACCAGGTATGTAAGATTATGAGCAACTCGAACCAGTCCACAGTACCCTTCTAGCCAATCAAGTTGCGCGAACGCTTATTCGTGATGTTTTCATTGTTTGCTCGCAAGAGTGAACGCTACTGGTAATGTCAGATCGAGTGATAAAATACAGACGTCGAATTAAAATGTACACATGGGTTAGCGGTTAGTATGTGAGGTTGGTTGTAAATTTTCTTTCAAAAACGTATGCTATTTATTCGAAGTTATTTGTAGGATCAGGTGAAACATAATCGATTTGCCGTACAAACTGCCAACCATGTTGTGATTTTTTCAGACGTGCCTAATATGCGGCAATGATACGCTACACACTCACAAGGGCATTAATGCATGCAGAGCTTGCTACATCTTCTTCAAGTTTGCAACTTTTCTCAATTTGTTAAACTACTTAGACTTCAGACGCACTCTGGAGTCGGGCAAGACGTATACTTGCCGCACTGGAAGCAATAAATGCAATCTGGACAGAAGTATCTATGCTTGTCATTTTCATTTCAATTCAATGGGATAAGCAATTTTCCGCATGAAATAGCTAATTAAATTTATCACGGTGTTCTTGGAAAATCCGATCTAATTTGAAATGCAAACTGTAACCTAACCCAGTCTTCATTGCATGTTTTCAGAAGAGAGACTCGCATGCAAGAAGTGCCGTTTCGATCGGTATCAGGAAGTCTTCGCAGTGTGCCACGGAGACTACCTTCCGACTGATATTCCTGTATATTTTTGTTCTTTGCTATAACATTTTTAAAGCCAAAAATAATGGCATCATAAATGCGAAAATGACCCACGCCCTTCCAATGTAATTATGCAGTAAATAATGAGTATATTTCCACTATCGAGTGATTGAAAGTCACTTGCTCATCCAAAGAAATGTTGCAAATATTCTATACGATCCCTTGATTGTGTACGTTCGCCGGCATATTGTCGTGATGTCACACGCTGTTCAGTCAACTTCTGACGAATGCGCGAGCGACAGCCCAAAGAGCAGCACAGTGTGCGAATGGCCACTCATCGAACGAATGCAGAAGAAGTTTAGGTTTGTTTGTGTCACTTGCACCTTGAACCGAATAATCAGCCAAGTTAGCTCATGAAGCTTAGTAAAGAATTCAATAGTCATTTACAGGACGATGCGAAAGCGTAGCCGAACTGCGGAGCTTAAGGAACGACAGTATCACATTGCCCCCAATGAAACAGATCAGATACTGTATGACAGAATGGTGAGCATCGTTCCTTGTAACTAAGTCGGCGTGCTGATTGGCATAAAAAATAGATTTAAATATATTCCCAAGCTCTCAAAAGAGTGTTCGTCATTGTATTTGAAAAATGGGGAAGAAACAATTGTGACGAAACGTGTGCCTATAGACTATGGGCTATAGACTATAGCCTATACTGTGACATTTTCTTGTTTCGTTGGTCACTTTTCATTTCTTCTCCATGTATTTTTCGAGGATCGAATAAGCCGTCTATTGATTGATTTCAGTGTCTCTTTCCCGCCACCTTCGCTGTCATTGCCAGATCGGTGCAAATAGCCGCGCAAGAATCGGACATATTCGTCGGCCAGACGTTCGGGGAAGACGTTGCTAAACTGGATCCCAATGAAAAGGTGACACCGCCTTCGCATGCACCCACATTGGTCCAGCATTGATCTTGATGAACGTGCTCGTCTAGCCAGAGCATAGCACCGAAGGAATATGTGAATCCTTTTTACGAAAAGTTAAACAACATCTCATGAAAGTTCAGTGAAAACAAGATTGGAATTTCAGGTGGACTTAATACGGAGGTTCTCGGAAAGTATGATCTTCACAAAGAATATGTTCGACACCGTTCGATTCTTCAATGAAGCAGACACTAAGTATTAATATCGTTTCTATTGTTGATAATTCGATGAAGGTTCAGACATTTCGCCTCCTTCACCACCTATTTCGATAGCTCAGCTCTGGAGCACCTGTACAGTGATGCGTTGGTATCTAGGGAGGATGCGATACGGTATGTTCTCAATCATAACGTTTTTAGAAGCTGCCGAACCATATAGGCTGTCTATATATTTTTTACTGGATCGGAGTGACATATGTACATATTTGCAATTTAGCGGAATTTGACGAATTTTTGGGCTTTTCAGGGTCACCCGACGAGGAATGGATATCAACAGGAGCACAATATTAAGGGCCATGCATAATCTCAACATGACTGAGGAGGAATTCGCTGCACTGCTGGGGCTGACACTATGGAACATCCGTAAGTGGATTAAACCTTACATTTGCTGCTAGAATTGTTCCTTCTCGCAAATGTTCTACGCCGTGGACATTGATGATGTTAGAAAAGAAATTCAAGGGCGTCATTGTTGCCCATCCAATGTTCCCCTTTCGAGACCATTTTCCGACCAGGCGCCAGCAGTAGTGATCTATTGGCCGAGATCGCCGATCACAAGAAGGAAGTGATCTTGAACGAATTGCGACTATTCTATGAGCGGAACGCCAGTCAAGAAGAGAGCACGGCCGAGAGAATCGGCGCCATTTTCTCACTCATCATTCTAATTCGGGTTAGTTCAAGGTTGAAACATATCGGCCTCCCGTAGTTGATCTTCCAAGTTAGATCATCAGAATTCAGCTTTCAATTAGTCTCCCAACGCTCATGAAAAGTGATAACATATGGAAGGAATATGAATCATAATTTTCCAATGAAATAGTGTATGTCCATTTTACGGTTTGTAGTTTGTATGCGAACCCGGTTATGTTTCACCTGATCTTGAAGTTATAGCTTTCGTGAAACATACTCAATTTAGCATACTAACTACCAACCCTTTTTCATTTAATTAGGCTGCCTAAGCCTTCTGTCAATGTGGGAAGATGTTATTGCAGGGCCGATTAGAAGACATCCGAACTGACATGCAAATGCTGTATTTGATGAATGCGATCGATGATGAAACGATGAGACAGATGACTCTGGATTTCGCGAACGATCGTACCTGTTGAGTAACAAATTGCAAATGATGTAGTGTTATTTGGTGAAGTGCCTCCTGAGGTCATTCTTTGTTCTACATTTTTTTCCTAAATGTCTAGTTGATCAGGAAGATGTAATGGACAACACGTTTATTTGATAGAGTAGCCAGTGCAAATGAATTGGATTGGTCGTAGTGAAAATATACAGCTTCTTTCTCGAAAATATACAGACGATGAATCATTTTGAGAAGTTGGATGGTATTCGCGAAATGATTATATTGCTTTCTCCCTGTGCAGTTGTTTTGCCTCGCATGTTGGTGATGTACAGCATGCCCTGGAGAATGGCATCATTATCGGTGGCACACACGGTTATTGTTACTACACCACACTATTTTTCATTTTCGCTTAGCGATAAGATCGCTTGTTGATTCGCTTGATACACATTTAGGTAAAAGGTATTTCTCTCCAGACATCACCCCTTGGGAACTCTGATTCGATTCTGAGATCACAATACCTAATGCTTGTATGTTGATTCAAAAATATAGGCACCATGAAGTAACTAGAAACCACTTGAAACAGATACCTGCACAGCAGGTGAGGCAGCTGCGAGCACGGTGATAATGAGGGCGAATCGTCCCAGTTCCACTCCGAAGAGGGCCGGGCCAACAAACAGGGCAACCGGTGCACCGAGGAAGACCAATGGAACACAGGCCTGAAGAGGAAAGCCAATGAAGTGGAATGCTCACAATACATTGAAGTTGTTCCACTTGTAAGCACATGGTGTAGGTGAGTGACAACAACTCGTGAAGGAGCATACTACACTATTTTTGAGCAGATTCAGTATCTTTGACTTAGTTCGTGCAGTACGGTCAGACAAGAAGTATGTAGTGTAAGCCGCCCCTCTAATGGGAGCGACCGTTTCATTCATTCTTGGGCGGGAATCACGTCAGCGTATGTGATTCTCTAGTAGGTATTATCGTTGGCAGTTTAACAATTTGTATGTTATGTTTCAGTGCTACTCTATATTTGAAAAATAATGTCTAGTCAACCTGCAAATCATATTATTTTGATAATTGTACGTACATGCGCCTTGATGGTACGTATGAATCGCCGTTGCATAATGCTGCTCTTCAGGGAGTTCCTCTGCATTTGAAATGGACTGTGAGCACTGAGAGCATCTGAGATCTTGACGATGCAGTAGAGAATGACGGCATATGCAGTAACGAAAGGAAGAGTGACGCCAAAGAGGGCAATGAACATGAGATTGCGATGCTCCTGTAATGATTTTCATGATATATGAAACATAATCTGAGCCGGCAGAATTGCCTGATTTATTTTGCTTGAAACTGACAAAATTTCAGGTACTGTAACTGTACGAGAAATTACATCATATATTGGCTTGTTAATGCCACAAAAAAGATATTCCACACGTTGTTGGGGTCGCTCAGCACTGTTCCTCCAATCAAAATGACATTAGAAGCGTGCCCGAGACGGTAGTCACTGAGCGTAACTAGATATCATTCAAACTATCGTCTTCAACTCACTGTAGCACTATTTGTTCAAACTGTGCCATCAATGTGGGCGTTGGAAATATGTCGCTTGTGGAAATAGCCAACGGCATCAACAAAAGATAGTTTGCGGCATATATTAGTAGCAAAAGCTTCTTGGAAGGATGGTATTGCCTGATAAGCTTATTTGTAATCCTATGCATCCGTTGTAGACAATATTCAAACTAGCCTCACCTGACAATAAGCGCGTATTGAAAGATGAACGAGGAGGGAAGTAGAGACCACGAAGCTCCGATGAATTGGATCCAGATGATCAGGCATATTCGAACTATATAAGACCCTTGAAAATATAGAATAGGCCCGTTGGCTGAGACGACGAAGGCATCTCCAGTAGATAGATGGGTCTGGAAAAACATTAGAATTGTCGGAAATATAATAACTGAGATTGCTCACCAGCATAAGAAAAAGATTCCCACAGGACATTAGTATTGCTTGCAGAGTTGAAAAGGCCAGACACGCCTAGGTCAAAGATTTTGAGATGACACTCGCTTCTGCACAATACCTTATACATCTTCAAGGTTCTTTCAGTGAGAAACAACACTTCAATGAGGAGGCAGATGTTGATTACCAGACCACAGGTCCCCTGAAGATGGTCGTTGGTCATTCGGATAACGGCAACTGCATCATGAACTTTTGTACTGACTGTCGAAACCGCCAATGGAGTATTAAATATATTTTCACCCTCAATAATACATCACCAATATCGATGGACCATGGTGCATTTGACTTTCGACTCGAAACTACCCATACCTCGGCCAATAGAACAAGCTGCATGATGGAGCGAAGAGAGAAGTACATGTCTGTTGACGAGTAAATGTGCGATTGCAAAAGGTAGTGTTCTCTGAATGATTACGCATAAATGAGCGCCATATCCCAGATAATCCTTCAGTGAACATTCTTCGTATTCACGTGAATACGAGATGAGGCGCCGATCGTACCCATTTTGCGTTACGATTTACTCAGCCAACACGAATAGAAGGAATTTTTTAATGAAGACGAGAGAAGAGGAGATGACTGTAATCTTTCGTACGCAAAAATGTCTCGCAGCCTTTGATTCCCTGTGTTCTCCGTCCTATCCATTGCTTACAGTGTGTGGGTAAGAGGAATCGAACGATATGCCACCACTTAAAAATCGGTCGCATCTAATGCATCTGCATATCGGGAATCCATTAGCTCCTTTTTCAAAACTATTACATTAGAAAAGGAAAATAATTCCGATATAAAATGTCCATGTTTTTCGTTTTATGTTCAGTGAATTTAATGTCGACAATATGATTTATGAGGTTTATGATGTTTATGCGTATTTGTTTTTGCAGGCAGAATCTTTATTTGTGTATTCTATGGCCAATGTCATTTTGTGAAGCTCGACGAAACCCTCGGTAGGATGATGTTGCTGGCTGTCGCTGTCATCCTTCCTCTAATGTTCGAATAATACAGCATCCCATGGGAGCAATGACGAATCAAGAACACGGTGCAATCCCATTCTGTTATAGAATTGGTAATTTAAAAACTATTGTCTGGTACAATTAATGTTTCTTTCTATCTCCCATCGCAGGTCTAACGGTTCAAATAATGAACGGTTCTAACGTGGCGGTAGCACCATCATCGCAGTATAATGAGGAAGGCGATCAATCTATGCAAGTCTCGAAAGTCCATTTTAACAAATAATGAGTGTTTTTCTTGCACTAATAAGTCAGCAATCGATACTTGAACTGCGGGTGAAGCCGCTGCGAAAACGTTTATGAGGAGGGGGAGTGCGAAAGATAGGAGCGCCTGGGACACTTGCGCCACCATCGCTGTCGTCGCTTTCAATGCTTATCTGCCATTTTCATCAAAATTGCGCGAAAGTCCATGGCGCTCTTCTCCTTCACATGTTTTGAAGAGTAATTTTTGCGTATATGGCATACTCACATGGGCATTCAGCATCCTGGTGAGGCGTTATTGGATTCTGATACTCTTCACGGGATTTCTCTGCATTTGGAAAGGACTCCGCTCTCTGAGGGCCTCGTGATCCCAACGATACAATAGAGAATGACGGCGTAGGAAGTGCGAAATGGAAACGCCACGCCGCCAAGAAAGTAACAAGAGAGGTTGCGATTGGCCTGAAACATAGCCACGATTTTGCCTCCCGTAGTTGGAATCTGTCATATTCAACTGCTTTACCTGTCACTTACCGCAGTTTTTATTTCAAATTGCATGAAGTCTGCAATCTAAACCATTGAAATTGACAGCAATGTCTTCTGTAGTAGTGCACAAGACAAGTCATACGAGCTTCTCACGCCAAATTTGCTGGAGACTCTCAAATATCACCGGACTTACATTGAGATGATCACTTGCAACCGTTCCACCGAACACCACGACCTTGGTCGCTCTTCGCAGACTGTACTCACAGTAAGCGTCATAACAATCAGAACTACTAAAAGCAAGCTACCGTCGGACAATGTTTGTAAGTTTTTCCGCGAGCTCTGGAGACGGCAGGTAATCGATAGTGGCCATGGCCAGGGGTATCAGCAAGAGAGCGTTCATACTGCAAATGATGAGCCGAAGCTTTTTCGTTGGCTGGAGATGCCTGAAAAAAAATGCTGCTCCTAGACAATTTCTCAAAGAGAAAAGAATTTATAATCATCTAACTGAATAGCATCATCACACAGATAAATAGATATCGTGGTCAATGGAGTCTCTCACTTTACAATTTGTGCGTATTGGAACAAGAAAGATGCCCTAGGATGGACCACGATGCGCCAATGAACTGTATCCAGACGATAACACTGATCTTCTCTAGTAAAGGGCTGTGTAAGTAGAGAAGTGGTTCGTTCGTAGAGATAAACACCGCCTCCCTCGTGATTACGTGAGTCTGAATTTTTTTCATACAAAATAACACAAAAATGAAATGAGGGAGAACTTACAAACATGCAGAAGAGGTTTGCAAGACGCATTATGATCGCTTGCACTGTGGAGACGATGAGACAACTCTAAAACAATCAGATAAAGTTTAAAAAGAAAAAAAGCCCAACGTTGAGGGAAAAGCATTTTTGAATTCTTACTTTGTACATCTTCAATGTCTTTTCCGTCATGTAGAGCATTTGGAGTAAAAGACAACAGTTGACGGTAAAATCACAAGAACCCTAAAATGGGAATGAATTTTAAAAATTCATATAATTTCAAAAATAAAGATAAAATCAATTCAGCTAGTATTAGGTTGATCGGAAAGTCTTGACATTTCCACTTTTCAGTCCATATTTCTCCACACGGTTATCGCGGTCTCTAACCACTACTACCATAGTATGCCTACATGTGCCCCAGCCCACTGCCACCTCCTTTGCCTCTCCCTCCCTGCAGTCACCCCGGTGCGATCTTTCAAACTTGGCAGACCCATGACTTTCTGACCATAGTTTTGGATTTTTGACCGCATTCTTGGCGTATTAGAGATAGAATCCAATTATCAACTGATTCTTGTAGCCAATTGAACGGCCGTCACGACTGAGGGACCAGTTCGCTCAAATATCAATTTTCCACGGAGTTATGATCGAAAAACCAAGACTATACCAAAAACTGACAAAATGCATCTAGCCAAATTTGCTTCACAGAGTAAGCGTAGAACAGCTGGAGTATCAAAATTATAGTTGAAGACCCGGATCCCATTTTAAATGCGATTACAGTGGCGAAAAATTTGATTTTTGGGTATAGTGATTTTGTATTTTTTGTCATAATCAGTAATAACTTGGCTCATTTCAGTTCTTTTAAGTTCAAAATTCACAGTTTTAATACTCCAGCTATTCTACGCTTACTCTGTGAAGCACATTTGGCTTATGCATTCAGGGAAAAGGCTGCTCTTGTCTAGGGTTTCACGTGATGGAGATCTTAGTGCATTCTTGTACGTTTTTTCGCTACAGACTTCGCTAAATATTCTTATTTTATTGAATATCACGTTAATAATAGCCTGTCACGATTGTGTTCTTTTTAGCCGGTGCTGGGATTCGCTTTTAGCGACACACTCATAATAATTCCAAACACCAATAGTTGCCCTATTTCAACCATGCTCGATATACAACGATGGAGGCTCTGCGAGAAAATCAACCGTCTGCAGTAGCTCACCCTAGGTATCTGGGGACGGACACAGGCGAAGAAGATCATTTTTTTACAGTTGAAGACTGATAAAGGCGGTTGTACGTGATAAGTCAATCATTGAAAGAATTCTGAATATCAACACCAGAAATTCCGCCTTGACCGTGGTAAAAACAAAAATATGTTGCACCTAGACGGGTGAATTCAGGTTTTCGTCCAAAAACAGATCCCATTGCACATGAGCAAGTATTTAAGAACCCGGAACTATTCAGTAGTGATCATTGTCGTTGGCCTTTAAACTGTCATGAATCACATATTGATCTTCGTGCTTGTTCTTTGCCTTGTGGCAGATCAATCAACTCAGCATCGTAAGTCTGACTTCCGTGTACAATTATGCGTATCATCTGGTTCAGTTGTCGAGAAGGGAGGAACTCTCACTCTTGGAAACAGAGTGAAACGACAATACCGTAAGTTCAATTGATATACCGCACTCAATTCTGATTAAGGCTATGCATGGCGAAGCGGTCCATATGGAGGCACTGCAGCTGTGCAAGGACCACGCGGAAACGTTGTTGTAGGACACAGAGGTTATTATGGATGAGAATGTGGAGCTTGTGGATTGATTTATCTTTGTTTGAATAAAAATCAATGATTACACTCTATGCGCTCACAATCAGTTGGTAAAGATGCTAAAAACACATTGTTAAATATTCCAAGCCGATGTTTACGTAATAACGTTCACAAAGTTGTACTTCATAATTATAAATATAAATACTCCAGTCACGCTTAGAGCACACAAAAATAACTGCTAAACTCGCTCAAAAAACGACAATATTGACTGTATTTGGAGCGGTTTCGGCAGTTTTTTGTATGAAGAGTTGAGAGCAAGTATGTGAGCTGTGAGGTGCGAGGAAAACATCGTCCTTTCATTAGCTTCGTCGCTCTTTCACCCGTTAAAGTTAGGGCGATCGAGGCCAAATGAGCAATTTTGGTGGCGGAACCATTTTTTGCAACCATGTCGAAACGAACACTGTGTAATGATAGCGACGTCAATCCAGGAATAGAAAGTGTGATCGTTGTACCACAACAACGTCCAATGAAGGAAGTAGGTAAGATCTTCCATTGCAAGTGTGGTTGTTCCTTAATAAAGAATACTTATGTATTTGTCTCTCATCATGTAAAACATTGATGGCAAAGACTAAACACGCCATGAACCTCTTGCTCGGTTCGTCTGGTGGCTTCTAGAGGAGTCCAAAAAAGGAAAAATAGAGGAAGGTGGTTTATGTTAATGGAAATTGTCTGTGAATCCAAAGGATCTTTACAAGTGGCGTTATTACTTGTCGACATGTAGATAAATTACATTTCTTGTGGATATTTTTATATTCTCTATTGTGATGATTTGAATTTAGCGAAAAGGAATGCACACTCAAAAAATAATATTCTTAATATAGAGCATACGATATACTTGCTTTGTCATCGCTTATCGAGTGCTTTTTACGTAATAAATATATTAACATAGCGAATTGTGTTTGCATGAGGTACTGATCCATATGCTTCCACTAACTACGATAAAAGCCCCGAATGTAGAAAGTGTCTCTGGTTGCCTGTTTTTGTGTCTGCCCGTGCCTTTGACCAACAATGACGGGAGATTTTGATCGTTCGGCCTCTGCATTCAAAAATATCATACAACAAAACTCTTTTTGTTATTTTTATTACTCGTCCGAGGATATCAACAACTGAATGAGCATGGTAACTAAATATTTGTCAAGGACTTATGATGGCGAGAGGAGAAGTGACGTTTGGGAACTTCACGTTTGGGAAAAAACGTTTTCCTAAAGATGTCATACATGAGAGCTGGAATTTCAAAACACGTCTTTTCAAAAAAGTTCCCAAACGTGAAGTTCCCAAACGAGAGTTCCCAAACGTCACTTCTCCTGGTGAGATACCAAAAGGTTATGTCGTCGGAGTTAATTGGATGCGCACCTAACGCTTTCACTTGCGTGCGTCCGCACTAAGTACTCATTCTCGTTGCCGCAATCGCGTTCTGTGGCTTCATCGTGTGTGACAGTTGAACTTTCAGCCGCGATGAAGAGAGCCAGAGAGTGTGTGCTACTCTAGCTTCTCTATCCTCCACTGGTCTCTGTGACCAATGAAACATGCTCTCGGAAGACATAAGAGAGGCCAGCATGCCCATTTGCGACAGCTTGTGCGAGAGAGAGAGAGGGTGAGAGAGGTGGGAAAAGGACGAGAGTGAGCAAGATGAGCGAAATAAAGAGTGTGCATATGTAAAGCCGGCTTCCGGCACTCCCCTGATCATCTCAAGCAGTTACAAGCTTGCTTCTACATTTTGCATCTATCCATTTAGCTGCTCCAACGTGTGTCCATTGCTCCCTTTGATTCACTATTGTCTCTCTCATGACATACACTCACTCTGAGTGAATTGGACGAATGGCAAATGCATCAAATTACCGAATTACCGAATTGGAAACCCTAGAGTGGAGGCAATGCCTGAACATTTCCTTGTTTCTTCATTTTTCTGTTCCCCTTAACACGTATGCGCTCGCACCTGTTGTTCATGAAGCCTTTGAAATTAATCATAGAATATTGCCGAGGTTCATAACAAACTGCCCATTAGTGTTCTCTTGTCAGAGCAGTTATTGACTGAGTCTTTCATAGCTCGGTCGTTTCTACATCTCAGAACCGACCGCTAGGAATGAAGTGAGACGGCGTGAAAATATCGGTTGTCAACAACTGCTCTGACTTATCAGATTATTATTTATAAGAGAACCGTTCTGTCCATATTAACCTTCCAATGCGTCGAAAAAACTAATCATGCGTGAACAAACGTTGATATGTACCGTCCATACGTGCAGGTATGTACCGTCAAACGGAGTTGCCGCCGATGGATCCACATTGGCTAGAGAATACCCGGACGGAACCACCTCCCATGGACCCGACGACAAGCGACACCTTATCCACCACCACAATCAGCAAGGCGGAGAGGAGGCAGGCAAAGATCATTGTGAATACTTCTTCATGCCTATGCTGATAGTAAATAACATTTCTCCGTCGTCTAATCAACATGGGGCAGTTGTCTATCGAACGTAGAGACAACGGCTCTGTGGAAAATAGACGAATGCACTTTACTACCGATTAGTGATAACTTTGTAGTCTCTCTTGGAAATGTTTGAATTTCCAAGTTAAGGCATTCTAGAGCTCAAACATACTTTTGCACCAGGTGAACGCATTTATGATGAGTATTCTATTGTTTCAGCGGTGCATTGTTTGCAACGCCACTACACCGCGGTCTCACAAGGGCATCGACACATGCCGGGCGTGCTACTCATTCTACAAGTACTGTTCCAATTTTTTCTTCCCAGGCGGTGCTTATGACTGTATTGTAAGTCACTATCTAACTGTTATTTTAAGTTCGTGACAATTACATAGCATGGAAAAAGCAGTGTGGGCGTTATTTACGTGTCAATGTGCGAGCGGAAAACAAACTACTAATTTCCTCTATTGCAGACGCAGTGCCGGCAAGCGGTACATCTGCCGCACTGGCATGAACCAATGCGAGATACAGAGAGGTACGCTAAATGCATATGACCAGCCTCAATATCGGAAGGTGTAATTAGCTTGTTTTGTAAATCAACTTCCGAATGTTCGATGAATCTTTTGCAATTGTGACCACGTTTCAGTGCTCAGGTATACACGTAAGATAAGTTGGCTATACTTCTCCTTTACAACGCTGTCGCATGCGACACACACCTTTCACGATCTAATGCCCACATCAAAAACGCAATTCCATCTAGTTAAAGGCCGCTTCTTTTCGCTGAAATAACGTGCAGCTTCGCTCAGCGAATGAAAATGATGACTTAAAATGTCATTGAAAATTCATTACAGAGATCAAACCTACGAAGACAAAATAATTCTAAAAATAATTCGAAAAACTACCATGATCAATATTAAAATCCTGAATGCAACAATAGAATACAATAAAAAAAGGACGAAATATTTTTTAGAAGACGGCTACATGTGCAAGAAGTGTCGATATATCAAGATCTGCAAATTCCTGGCATCAGAGCCGGATAAGGAGGGCACGTCCAGGGATAAGACCAAGGTAAGTATACGGAAGATTCTAAACGTGTGCCTAGAATATCGTTATAATAATGCCAAAATCTATGTATCATAGCTGTAAATTCTGGTAGAGATATGCTTATGGTTTAGCATAATAACAATGAAAAAGATACTCCGTCTGTGGTGCCGGAAGTTAGAAAGCAATTCATATGCTCTAAATTGACTTTCATTTAGAGGAATCACTTTTTATGAACAACAGAAGTGAAATAAGAATCGTTCAGGTCGAGCCGAAAGTGTACCATGTGATGGAAACGAACACAACTGAGTAAGCAGCGGCAATATTGTATTCCCTTACACTTGTTATCGTATTCGAAAATC
Organism: Diplogasteroides magnus; assembly: GCA_014805445.1. Classification (NCBI taxonomy): domain Eukaryota; kingdom Metazoa; phylum Nematoda; class Chromadorea; order Rhabditida; family Diplogasteroididae; genus Diplogasteroides; species Diplogasteroides magnus. Next base: position 1,659 of record JACMIF010000611.1, on the reverse strand, counting down.
CAGACTCTATAGAATCAGTAAATGTTCCAGGCTTCCAACATCCTCATATTTACCGAAGCGGGAAGAGATGATGTTCAATGAATTCGACTTCCCCATGCTGTACAGCCTCTACCAGAACTGGAAGTGAGTGTTTTCCCTCCATAATTAAGGATCATACACCTTCCCCATTTGTCTTGAAATTAGTAGCCGTTTGTCATGATTTTTACTCACTGGCTCAACTACACTCTCATATTTGAAATTCGCACGTCTTACGAGGAGATTGAATGGGATACGCACGGGCTGTTTGTTCAACTAGAAAATAGCAGGCATCATTTCACTACGAATAAGCGCGGAGCTCTGATCAAAATATCAGATTGCTATTTCTGTCGTATCCATTGATAGTTAGCTGATCTTTAGAATCTCACACGAATACGATAATCTGGGATTATTAAAATGTCGAGCGAAGCACTACGTGTTTCAAAAGTCCAGAAGACCACCTCTATCTTCTTTATGACAAGAATAAAATTTTTAAATGGAAAAAAGTAGAAAATGACGTCAGCTTGAAATGACGAACTGTGTGATTGTTCCAGTAAGCTGAAGATGAATTGTCAAGCGGCCGAGCTGGCGACACGCGATCTCTCCAAGAGATATCTACCACATGAGATCATCGCCTTTGAGGATATTGTGGGTTCTGATATTAACACTTTTAGAACCTTCCACAGTAATTCAAATTATAATTTACTAGATAATGGCCTAAATTTCACAGCTTGACGAACCATAAATACATATTTGATCTCCTTCTGTTGTTTCCGCATCTTCCAGCCCGGAAGCGGAAACTTCTTGCTTTCCCCTCCATATGTGATGTCTGATCTCTGTTCCTTTGGCCGTAATTTACAAGACTCGGGGAGTGTGAGTACGTGCCCGTAATGAGCACGTTATCTGCGCATCAGGGGATTTACGGACGTTCTCCGACTACACTTCCTAGGTTCAGGAGAGCGCAATTAACCATGATTACTATGTTTCCTTAATTAGAGTCTCAATGTCTTTTCCCTGACAGACCTAACATGAGTTTAGAACTTTTATCATATCACACATCTTCTGAAAGAGTGAAGCAGAATGGACAGATGATGCTACAGCACTAGTCGCAAATCGCCAGGAAAACATTTTTCCCCGACTATATCGACCATGCTGATCACGATGGCGTACTTCATTTCGCATGAAAATGCTTCATTGATTTTATACGCCCTCAGGGCATTTTCGTCATTTTACCATTAATGATCGATTTTGGCATTGCTACTATGTTTGGAAGTGAAAGAGGTCTCATGGACGATGTTGCAATTCAATTTTGAGGTACGGTCATGTATGCAAATTTTTCGTTTTCGGTGTTCTCTAACTTTCAACTATTTTTCCTGTGAAAAATTTTCATTAATGGCGGTGAGAATCGAACGGATTTGGAATCTCCGAATCGATATGTGCATACAAAATTTTTCTCAGAAATAAAAGTGGTATGTCCTTTTCCGCTACATAGATGAAGCGAAGACTTGCGAAATGTTCGGACACCGGGTCATTTGCAAGGACATAAGGCAAATGATCATGTCCTTTCACTCGCGCCTCTTCATTTCACATGCTATTTCTTTTACAGCGCTCATCATTTGCCTTATGTCCTTGCAAATGACCCGG
>JACMIF010000610.1:12796-26377 GCA_014805445.1 Diplogasteroides magnus | reverse complement strand
ACATGGGTAGGGGTAGCTTTTTCCGTAAAACGCTCCCCCCCCCACCCTCGTGATGTCATTTTCCAGGAAAATGAGCTCCATGCACACGGCTCCAGGTGAAAAAAATGAATAGCAAAGGAAAAAAATGAATAGCAAAGGAAAATGACAGGAATTGAGGACTGTGACAGCTTCTCACTTTCAAAAAGAAGTGAAAGAATAAGCAGGTAATAAATACATTTCCTTTGATTCACAACTTTTGACAACTAAAATCATAGAAATGTGATGTTTACCTTATTGCGATCAAAGAACTTCATATCCTGTTGTAGAACATTCTTGAAGACTTTCTGTCGCAGGTCGTTGATGATGAGTTGGCCTGCATTTCGATACTAGACAAGAGGATCGAGAATACGGTAATTGCCAAGTTCCTTTACTATAGAGTTCTGGGAGCACGTTGAAACTCAATAATGACAATCAAGCTCGGTTAAAGTTATACTGATTTTTCTTGAAATAAAGATATTGATTGACACGACTACAGTAATCCTGACCTGCAGTGTGCATACAGTATACTCTGGCTGCAATGGCAGCAGCTCCGAGAAGAAGAACTCCCGCCAGGGCGATAGGATGCTCTTTGAAGTATCTGAACGAGACAAAATAATGTAAGAACGAAATTTCATCTACGATTATGACCATAAAATGAACATTCGATTTGAGAGAAGGTGCATATAATTACATAACGGGAGTTTCAATGCTTCTAAAGATAGGTTTCTACATAAAAATGCATGTTTTATGTCTATAGTTGTAATTATTATTCCAATTCCCACTGTAAAGTGCATACGTGGGCGGACTTCGTAAAAAAATTATTTTTACAGAGTGACTCCCCTAGAAAATTTTTGTTGCAGAGTGCCTCCAATAGAAATTATTTTTTGCAGAGTGACTCCACACTCTTTTTTACTTTTTTGCAGAGTGGCTTCGTAAATTTTTACGAGGGTGCTCACGTATGGTAAAGTGGATGATGTTTCATACCATGGACAATAACCAATAGCAATTATACGATATATACCTTGCCAGTAAGAGAGTGGAGTCCTCCTTTCCCGGTTCGGCCTTCTTCGTCTCGTCGAATTCATCGATGAGCTTTCCGAGTGTGCGAGGAGTGAGGAGAAAGATGGATGAAGAGATTCCGAGGAAGGAGAGGCCCACTCAAGAGAATGGATTACTGGAGAACCGTATACGGTTGTATCCTATAAGAAATGACAAATTGACAATAGTTTAAGACACTGTCCTTCTTGAACATATCTGCTTTTGCACCAGAAATTTGCAATTCGTTCGCCATAACGTGGATCAAAACAGTTTCTTCAAAGAGACTCAGAGTTCGACGCCAATTTCGTCACGACACCAAGTACTCTTTTGAAATAGAATTTGAAAGTGTTTTAATTTCTGAAAAGCATGTACGAAGGAAGATACATACGCATGATTCTGCCCTTATAGGGCGCAGCCAATCGAAAGATTGCTCTGAGATCCTTCCATGTCGATTTTCCCAGCCTGGCTGGGGCTCGTCGAGTGTCAACGACACTTACTCTGCAATTCAAAAACTAAAGTCTCAAAATGAAGCATCAGGTTCCACCATTAATCACAATTATGAAGTAAAATAGTCAGAAAAATACGCTAGACTTTGATTAGGAACCTCCTAATGGGCTGTGCCAGTAACTGTCTTCCGATCTGCAGAACCTTCCTCCGTTCCGGAGAACTCAACGTTGTGTAGCATGCTCTGAAACACTTCCACAGATAAATTAGTGGTATATCAGCACTATAAAAGCATGAGAATATAGAAAAGACGCAAAAACAAATGATGAAATGCATACCTGGAAGTGCTTGGACTGCTGAGTAGGCCACAGCGAAGGCACACTGCGCCTCTCGACAGAAGCGAACTCAGCATGCCCTTAGGCCAACTTCTGAATACTCTGGGTGATAAATGACCATATAATAACGCTTCAAATCGATTAAAACCCCGGAAAATTAGTTAAATCACGAAATCAGCGTGCGAAATCATACTGTAGCCGAATTTCCCTAATCGTACTTATTGCTTTTTCGCGGCTTCGGCCCTTTCCCTTTCACTTTGGGGGAAATAGTTTTTAAGCGCCTTTTGAATTTATTTAGCATTTCTTGGGAACTGGAATTGTCTCAAGAGCCATTGACAGGCATAATTAAGTTCTTTTTCCTGAGAGTTTCTGAAGGAAGACGCGGTTTCTCAACGGATTCATTGTGCCTAGACATGTCTTCTTCGTCATTTGCATGATTGCATCCAATAATGATGTGGAACTGGTCCCGAACCCGCAAAAAGAGTCCAATCACCCCTTCACTTCCCCCAACCTATTGTATTATGTGGTCTTTCTGTGTGGTGGGATGCCTCGCAACCAGGGGTTTTGTGTCTGGGAAGGCATCCCATTGGCAAGGGAGCGAGAATCGGACAGAGACTCAGAATGCTTAGATAGTCGAGACTTTTGAAGGGGGATCTATGCTCTCCATTCTTCTCCCTTGAATGCTTGTCTATCCCTTGGTTTGAAACCACGGCACCAGGGGAAGAATGGGAAGAGAAGGGTCCCCAAGACGCGTTTTCCTCTCGTGGTTTCAATCCTGGAATATGATGTACCAGCACAGGAGCACATTCGTTGACAAGGAGGGACACACTTTTCGGTTCCACACCACACCACACACAACATGTGTGCAGGACAACATTTTTGACAGCCACAAAATTATCCAAACATTGTCTATTTTCCCCGTTTCTCTGCTCCGGAGTTCAAACACTTTGCCCGTTGCTCTTCTCTCCTGAGTGGTTGTCTATCGGATCATCGAGGCGACCTTCTGGGTGAGAGGAGTGGGGATGATTGCTTCTGTTCCAACTTACACCTCCTCTTATGTACACATTCAGTCACTTTGGTCACGCAAAAGGCCGCTTCCCCACTCTGTCTAACTGTCTGCACTCTCTCCTTTCTCCTCTGTGTCTCTAACCACCAAGGATTGAGGTGTGTGAATAGACTCGTTGTCTACTTACTTCTCAGTTCTTCTCCCCTCCCTCCCGTTTATCTTTAGAGATAGTCTCCCCCTTGAGTGATTGACATGTTCAATAGAGAACACGCGCACGCTCTCATTGGCACCTCCAATTTTCGGGTTCTTCCTCAAACCTGCGGTTTAAAGTCAAGAAGTGCACTTGTCATTCGTCTGATGTCCCCTGAGCGGTCGACTGTGAGAGATCGCAAGTGAAATGGATTAGACGGATGACAAATGCCCTTTATCACTGATTTTGAAACACTATCTCAAACCACTCCCATCCTGAGCATTCGCTTCTTTCCGCTAGTTTCGAATCAACTGTTCAGCAGTTCTTCTACCTTCCTGAAGGTGTTATGATAGGCCGAGTGGCCATTATATACAACCATTCCGTATAGAGGATCAGGTGTGCCCCCACCTGTTGATCCCCTCAAGGGGCGGCCTTCGGGCACTAATCTCTCTCAAGTTTCCACCCAAGAGCCTCCTCATTGTCTGTTCAGTACAGTTGCTCTCTCCTCTCTCTTCATCTTCTCCTTGTTACGGGTGACTGCTCTTGTCTCTTCAATTGTCCCTCGTGTACCAGATGTCACCTTTTTGAACTTCGTTTTCTAAGAATGCTTTTCCAATATACAAAAATATTTTCATTTTAAACAAAAACAATCGCTTGAAACCGTGAGAAACAGCGGCCGGTCGGAAAGAAATGAAAACAAGTATTTAGCTAGCATTTCTCATCCTATTTCTTCACCATTTCCCACGATTCTCTTCTGTACCAGATGTTCCGCCGGTGTTTCTTATTCTGAGATCTGTCTCAATCCGCCGCAATCCAGGGATTAGTACGCAATGAAATTACTAGGGGTTCTAAAACGGTAATAAAGTGCATTTCTCATTCGTCTAATCTCCGCGGAGCGGTTGTCTCAACGAACGATCGACAGCCGCACCTAGTGGATTAGACGAATGAGACATGTACTTTATTACCGTTTTAGAACCCCTAGAAATTACCCCATTGTCACTGGAATAAGCACTAAAAAGCTACCGATTGGTTGGCGGATACTGCCACTGGATGGTACTTTGGCTCTTGATACTAGGTACTATCCAGGATCCACATCCATATCGGCAGTATTTGTTCTGTGTGTACATTCACAACCATTCCTCTCTTTTGACTAACTTCATAAATCAACTTCAGGGGTGGTAATAGCAAAACATAATATTTATGCTCTAATTCCTTGTCTGTTCTCGTTCCAGAACGGGCGACAATTACTCATTCTTACATCGACTTTTACGACAATCGGATAGTAATTTAGCATCACAGTTGCATGAATGTTGACAACAGTTGTTCACACATCCCGACTACTTTTTGTATGCTCCCAGGCTCTCGTCGAATGCTCTTCACTAGCGTTTTTCTAGTCTTTGAAAAACAAGAACTTGATTGACGCCTTGATAAAGCTGACAATGTCCAAATGCTTCATCACCGCGATTCATTGCGTAATTCCCACGTTATTCAACGACAAAAACAAGACTTTAAAAACATAAATCCTGTCTTTAAATCTTAGAACTAAGGAGTAGAAATGGCTTTCCAGAACCAGATCTTGCTTCTACGCTCGTATACCGATGTTGTCTGTAATGACCGACGAAAGTCGGTACTTTCAATCTAAAACCCATTTCATGTTAGTGAGTGCATAGTTTGATCAAGCTCTTGTTTTGTTTCCCCAGATCCTTCCCCTAATAGCCCCCCTTGCAAGGTAGTCTAACACATGTACTCCTTTCCTTCTCCTTCCTTCCCTCCATTCCTCTCTCCTTCCATTCATTCACTCATTGACCTACGAACGGCTGTCCTTCCCCTCAAACCACTCATTTCCCACCTCAACCCTCTCCTTAGCTCTTCTCTCTAAGCGAAAGAAGAACCAGGATGTATCAAACGGAATCTCTAACCGTCCTGATCACTCTTGTGTTGTCTCATCTTTCACAGCCACTTTGAAAAGAGGCAATAGTTAACAATGGGACATCCAACTACATACCGTCTCAGTCAATTCCGTTTCGAGCCAATGAATCATGGCCAATTTGTCTCGAAATGAAGAAGTGCACTGAATAGAGACCCTCAAAGGAGGAAAAGTGCACTAATAGTCCCTTCCAGAGTGAGAATTCAATCATTTCGTTCCTCTCTTGAGCTACTGCCTGTAAAAGACCCCGCGAAACAAGAGAATAGTGTGAAATTGCCCGGTTAGTTTATACTTTAAACTCTCTAAACTGCTCCAGGTGTCCGTAATGCACTCCAATGCTCTTGCAGCTTTCCGGAGCAATTTAGCTTGAACAAATGTCTGCCACTCTCAATTCCTGAATTGTTGTATTTCTAGATTTTCTGATTATTCCGCTTCCGAAGTTTCTTCCATTTCTGTACAAGGAACAGATCTTTTGCAAGATTCACTCACATGTTCAAGTGTACCATTCCCCCTCTATGCACTCACATCCTTCCTTGTAGACATCTAATGCCCCACTCATCCAATCACTCTCCCTCTATTCCTCTCCCGTGGTCAGTCGTCTCTCATACCCTGAAACACAACCGCCGCGGGGAGAGGAATGACAGCTCTGATACCCTCTGGTCACTCGAAAACAAGACAGAGTAGTGTCCAGTCGTACTCATTTGATTAGATGAGGGAGAGTCATTCCCGCACGATTACTGTTGACTGGAAAGGTCATCTTGATCTTTCATTGATTGATTCCTTCCGGGGATGCCATTTTGATCACTAAGACATCATAGCTCATTTCTTGCCATTTCTTCTTAAAACTGTTCATTCTGATTGTATTGGAAGGCGACTGTCCTTGGGAGGGGAACGAGTCGGGTTTAGGGTTTCTAAAATGGTAATTTTATGCGAGAAAGTGCATTTCTCATTCGTCTATTATCCTGTCTCTCACATGTGATAGATAACCTCGGCGAGGGAATTAGATGCGTGAGAAATGCATAAAATTACCGTTTAGCCTGATCGGTTTGCCTTTCAATGAGCTCACCTATTGTCCATAGACTATGGCTACTCTCCCTGTATGATCTGTTCCAGGGAACAAAAACCGTTCCAGCTTCCCATTCTCTTCTTTTCTCTGTACATGTCCATGATCCTTTTCACTCTCCATCCTCCTCTCTCTTTCAAGTTTTCGCCTGCCGCAGGGATGCATCACTATGCCGTTTCTCTTCCACCTTCTCTTTCTCCAAACCTTCTAAGGCCCCTCAGGGGTGATAGTGCCCTCCTCTCACCTCATTCCTTACAGGATCAGTCCAGACTCCGCCCTCTAATTCACATCTCATGGCATCTCGTGCTGACCCGTAGCGAGAGAGCACGCTACAACAGGAGAGTCCAGACGACAAAGTGAGTTTAGTCAATAAAACCATTTCTTATTTAAATATTCACTTGAATTTTGTCTAAATTACCTTCTGATTGTGTACAGGCGTAATTTCGCGTCTAAATGTCGCCTACGTAGATACCGTCTATTTACTGTTATTCCATGCATGTCAATGCCTTCTGAACCTTACCAGCATTCATTTCAGTTTTTTAGCTGTATTTTGTAATAGTTTCATCGACAATTGTCAATAATCTCCAGTTTTATTTTTCAGGAATGACGCGACTCTTCATTCTTCCTGCTATCTTTGCCGTGTCTTCCCTTTCTCTGTGGTACATGATATGCGCAGCTCCAGGATGGAATTCTGATGGTGAGTCCTTCACTTTTCATCATTCTCGACTCTTGAGCACTTGAATGAGCTACTGGCTGACCCCCCGTTGAAATCCCCTCCAGATCAAGTTTTGCCTGCGCTTTGTCATCTTCTCATTGATTCATGGCTTGTTCTTGTCTAATTTACAATTGTACTGAAATTCCTTGAACATCTAATCTAAACATACCTCATCTTTCATTTTACCATCATGTAAGAATTCTGTTATTCCTTATTCAGTTATGCTTTACAATGAGATTTTCTCTTATTAATCTCTCCTGAACACGATCTATCATTGCAATCAACAACAAAAACGGTCGTTTACGTGCATTTCATACCTAGCTCCCATAAATCTCGATCTTGCATATTCACAGGGTCTCAATGGCTGTCGCAATCGCACTCTTTCTCCCCTTTCAACCGGCTTTCCCCGATCGCTTTCCCTCCCTCACTCCTCACTTGTATGGCAGTTTAGACAGGAAGAATCCCATTCAATCGCCAATACAGTTTACAAACACTTCCCGCATGAGAATGGAAACAACGAGGGACGTTGTAAAACTTTCGTTGGTTTTCCTTTGAAGGGAATACGTGTGGGGGTGTCAGTCAGACATTATTGTGGAAACAAAGGGCAACACATCGCACTATGAGAGGGGAGAGAACCTTGCGACCTTTCCATCGCGAATGGGAACAAAAAAGGGCTGAGGAATGTTGCATGTGCAGGGGGAATTGATTGGATCTTAGACAGGGTGGGAAAAAGAGCCAGAGAGGAAGAACATACAAACCAGGAATAGCGAGGGAATGATCAAAGTACCAATCAACACAAAAAATAATGCATTTTCTTGCAGGCACAGCCACATTCGAATTGCCGCGGCAGTTTGACAACTTTACCGTGCTGGCGACGAGGTGAATGCCGTAATCTTTGCTTGATGTTGACCGGGTCTCAAGCGGAATCGCTTGCAGGTTCAAGGAGTACAAGAACGACCACTACACGTACATCACATCCGTTTTCATCTGTGCGTATCTGTACAAGCAGACGTTCGCCATCCCTGGATCATTCTTTCTGGTCAGATCTTCACTTAGAATTCCCATTGGAAATCCACTTTCCAAACTGCAGCTGTTCATTCAAACCGTTGGTTCCCATTGAAAATGGCACACAATTCGAGCTTTTTGCTTCCCATGTGGTCATGAAATGCAAAAACAGAGAAGAGGCGAATGCTTTGATTCCCATACAACTATTGTACTTCTTTTAAAATTTGGAAATCATGCAGACCGTACGTACCTCGTTGTAGATGCCAACATTGGAATTACAGAATGTCAAAGAATTACTCAATACACCCAATCGGGCACCGGCTTGATACGTCATTTCATTTTCACGTTCGTTTCGCTGGTGAAATCCCATTAGGAATGGCTTTGGGATGTCACAAATTTACGTCATCCGTCATAAATTTCCTTTAGTCCGGAACCTTGCGCAATTTTGGCGTCACTGTCTTTGTCCTTGTAGGAAGAGAGGTTGTGCCCTTAGGGGATAACGAGAGAGTGAATGAATGGAGAGAATGGAGAGATGACAGAGCCTTTCCCCCAACGGTGCCAATACCCTTTCTCCACCTGACAAGAACAACCTCAAGTCAATAATAAACCACGGAGAGTGCAAACTTCGCGTCCGAAGTGACTGGTACATCCAACCGTTCTGAGACAAAAATACACTGGGCACTGTTTTACCAAGGTTGTGACCACGTTGGAAGAACCAGTATGTGAATACGCAATTATACAAATACGCAGAGCAAATATTGCTGCTGATGCTAATGATTACTATCTACTGCAAATAGTCGTGTTGATCCTTACATCACAAATTTAGTTCTTTTTATATAACAGAATCATAAAAAGAAATATGAATAATTGAAAGTGTAGATCATGTGGACAAGCATTCCATTACAGTATCCTTATTACGGTATCGATTGATATTTTTGCAGAATGTCATCGCGGGAGCCGTCTTCGACATGTGGAAGGGCTTCATACTCGTGTGCTGTCTCACCACAGTCGGGTGAGTGGCCATTGTAGATACCATGTTATTCTCTCAACAAGATTTGCTATCCAATGACAGTAGACAGGGGTAGTTCAATCTCAGAACATAATAGATAAGTACAAGATATCGCAAATTGCCCAAATCTTCTTGTCTTTTTGTTGCTTAATTCCCCTCTCTTGTCTCTCAGGATGAATGTTCTTTGATTCTTGTGAAAAGTCACATTCCACTAAGGTACATGACACACTGACAAGTTTGCATAGTAGAGATACTTGTAGTATGGGCTGGGAACGTTTTGTACTCACTCCCCCTCTCTTCCTGCTCCCGTTCGAATGTGTACAATAATCCTGTGAACTACAAAAATAATACCGAGAACGTTTAATCGAGTACGCACGCGCCCACGTGATGACTACTGTAGATTAATAACCAGCAAGAGCAGCCAGGAATCAATTGTTCTGGGGGGGATATGCACCCCCCCCCTAATGGATCAAGCAAACTCCCAGGAATAATGAATGTTTCGTTGGTTGGATACGATATCTCATTAACAGTTCCTTTATTCTGTGGAATCACTTCAAACTCTTTCAAACTATAATTATTTTTCAACGCTTGATGGAATCACACACATTTGCCTTGTTTCTCTAACATTCCAAAGCATTCGTACGGGATAATTTTGTTATTGCTCCCAGATATAAGCTTGTTTATCAATTCACCGGTTATTCATTCACGATGAATAACAGCGATGGGAAAGGAAAGGAGATTTTTGAACCTACACACACGAGGATCATGCATAACAAGATCCAAGATTAACAAAATTGAAGATTGTCGTCACAAATGTTTGTGTGTCATTTCACTCAAACATGGCGATAGATGACTAAAATATTCTGTATACTGGCAACAACTGTCAGTGAAACTGAAAAACTGCCATTATAAAATAGTCGAAACATTCATTCGTCAAATTCACAGTAGTCGCTGTCATGATACCTTTCTGTTTTATAAAATTGGATAGAGTTTTGGAACAACGGAAATCCTTCAGCTCTTCCCTCTGTTATCTATTCTCTGAACTCTTCGGAAGAGAGTACGTCCTCTATTACTTCGGACAGAAGCTGACGTATCTACAGCAGAAGGTAATCCAACTATCAATAAAAAATATTTTGAGCGGCCTGGACATCCAGGACAAGTTCAAACATAATCATTGTAACTAAAATGTTCATCTATTCAGGTTGACGACAATTCCAATCGTCTCCTTCCCTTTCTTCTCTTTGCCCGAATGTTTCCCATTTCCCCTTCATGGCTTCTCAACATCGTCGCTCCATTCCTCAACATTCCTCTGCCCATATTTGCATTCTCGGCGCTCATAGGTAAGAAATGATCATAATTTCGTTCTTCTCTGAGAGGAGTTGTCTTTCATTTTCTCATAAAATAGGGATTACGATTTAAAAAAAACGCTTTTTACAGGTCTAGCACCGTATAACTTCATTTGCGTGCAGGCCGGATACATTCTGTCAGATTTAAGGAGTTGGGATGATGTAAGTGTCCATTCGTCGTCTCAAGACGATCGTTAACTCAATTTTCATATTTGATTATCAAAGATGACCAAGTGGTGAAAGAGGGAGGAACGAAGTCAATTTAAATTATTATAATTTAAGTAGCTGAATGTCATTCATTTCAGGTCTTCACTTATTCGACGATGCTCAAACTCTTCAGTTTCGCCCTCTTACCACTGGCCTACGCCATTTTCGTCAGGCCCCGGGCGAAGGTAATTTTCTTTCCACGAATTTTGAGAAGCAGTTCAACTTTTGTTGAAATCGAGAAACAACTCTGGAAACCGAACATCTTGAAATGTAGTTTTTGTTTCCCTTTCATTGAATTTTGTTCAGAACATCGTCGCGGACATCGATCCGAAGCACGACTACTCGCCAGTCAAGAACACCACTCAAATAGTCTAATATTGATATTTGATATTTTCTAGAATCAAACCGAGCAATTCCTCATCTCACCCTCTCCTGAGCAGTTCTTTCAAGCAGAAGCGACTGTTTAGGGGGTGGGAATAGGAGGAAATTGCCTAGGATTAGTTGTTCCCTTCCTCACTCAGCCTCAATTGCTCAAGGATTCGTGTAAGCTTTTCTCCCCAGTCAACCGGTGTCCCTCCCCCTTTTCATCCCCTTCCTGACATATCGTCAATCCAAATCAATCAGGTACACCAAATGCATTCCATTTGCTCCGAAATTTGATAGGGTAGGATTCGGAGGAGCTGATTCAAAACTATTAAGAATATCTCAGAATATGTAAATTGAGTAGAGGTTTTTCATGATCCACCTCGATTGATAGAGCCCGTCAAGAAACAGAAAAAGGAAAATAAGGTCTTGAATCAGCTACTCCGTTACAGTCATCTAACACCTTCCCATTTCGCCTTACTAACTTATTGTCTGTAAATACTCCTAGTGAATAGAGTAGGTAGACGACCCATGCCGTAATCTCTCCCTCTAGCATTTTTGCCGTATCACACCACCATAGCGAGGTATCCTAGTCGTACTGTAGGAGACTTTTGCCAATTCTCACCACGGTGCTTCACTCCCCAAACGCGAATGTACAATACATAAATGCATTCGATTCGAGCTTCTCGTTCTTGTGTCAATTTGTGTTAAGCAGGAAATAAATGAAGAATGAACACAAAATGGTCTCACATGAGTCAGGGAAGTCTTTGTCTTCGTATCTTGGAGACAGAAATGAATGGAGTGAGGGAGGAATTGTGTCACTTTGTCTACCTTTCCTCTCTACCGAGCGGTCGTCTCTTCTGAGCACTGAACCGATAAGGAGGGGGAGGAATGGGGCCAAAGGTCTGGACTCCAAGAGTCAACAAGCATTCATTGTGTGCAGTTTCGGAACTCTAGAATAAAACAAGAGAATACTCGAGAAGGGACACCCGTTGAATGGAACGACAATACACAACATTCTACCAATAGGGAAGATGAACAGAAGAAAAGGGATCTGGAACATTCTACAAATTCACAACCGACCATTGTTGCAATTTTCTGTTTTCATTCTAAATAGAAAAAAAGCCGGTTTTTAACCTAAGCAAATCACAATTGAGAAATTATTGTTAGAATAAGCATCTACTCACTATTAATATGAAATATGATCTAAGTAGAGAAGATCGTGAATCCTCTTGTTCATCTAACCAATGCCAGCACTGGAAGGGCGAGGAGACAATACATTGTCCTGTCAGAAGCTGATGCAGTCTCGTTCCCAACGTGTGTAAGGGCAGCATGCACCTAAAGTGAATATGAATTAGAATATTTTGTAAGGGGATATTCGCCATGTTTAGATGGATATAATTTTCCAACTTCCTGTCAAAACGTTCGCTCGAAAAAAACGACAGCTCTTTCGAGAATGACGGTTACCTTACCGAGGTTTCGGTTTACTTTGTGATGACGGGCGAACGTTTTTAGGATCTATCCACTACCAGAAGTGTTTGAACATGAACTGTTCCTATGGAGAACGGAGAAAGGAACAGACTCCACTATTGAAGCAAACCGCGCACACAAAATCACTTTACTTCTTAGCACAGTCTTTCTATCCTTTATTGATTTGTCAAAATGATATTTTCGAAATAAAATGATGTTATTAAGAGAGCATCTTTGTATTCCCTCTCGTACTGACCACAGTAGGACTCTGCTGAATCACTTCAGGAGTCTCTTCAGGAGGGCTGACTGGCTGAGGAAGACGGTATGTGGTGATGTCATCACACAACTTCGGCCAACTGAAATGTCATCTTCATTCTCATTCATCTCCTCCGAGCAGTTAACTCTCGGAGGGCGGAGGCTTCCAGAAAAGAATGAGAGGAGTGGACGAATGTTGGATCGATCAATTATTGTTATTCGTTTGCATTCCCTTCAACCGAGAAGGTATCAAATAAGCGTTTGTTTCAAAATTCTCCGATGATTTTTCTACTGGATTTGTGAATTTCATTGCTCACAAGAGAAGAGATGAAACAGTTTGAACGAGTTCTTTGAACACTTCTTGAACTTTTGAAGATGATTGGTGCGTGGAGAGCAATGTTGTTCCTCCCTGCGAGCTTTCGGCACAAAATACAGGAGGGAAAAGTCGTTTGCAGAGTTGCAACCTTTCATTCTACACGCATTGCACAGAGGACATTTCAAATACTTTTAGAGTGAAAGAATTAGTCAAAGTGTTCTAATCGAATGCCTGAATGGAAGGATTGTGTACTGACTGTTTGACTACTCCTGTGTCCAATGCTGTCTTCTGCATGGAAGAGAAACTCCTTCTCGTCAATTCGATCACCAGATTGGCCGTTTCGTGACCACATCGATGGGCGATATCGGGAATGTCACAGTGAAGGGAGCAGATGACATATCTACAAGGATTGTCTGTCATCATCTCTCATGACGTGATGTCATCTACGGAATCAGGAGCGTGAAGCAACGGAAAACAATTATCGCAGACTACAATATTCGCTATGAACGTGTATGTATTAGGTTGGCGCATAAGTAATGGTATGCCCATTTTCACATCGATTATCTTCGTCCAATCTGATATTAGCCACTGCCCATAATTATCGTAGACTCCCCACTAAAGATGTCATTCGTTGCCGCCATCATGATCTTCTGCCGTGAAAAAGAGCAGCGGCGCGATTTTTCAAAGTTGGGCGATTTTTCGAACTCGCGCGTTTTCGACACATTTTCGGCACTCTTTCATTCGTCCTAGCTCAGCGAGTAGAGCTAGCTCTAAAGTGTCAACAGACAAAATATAGCCAGCTGAACGTCCGATAACGGTGAATTTTCTCAGTGCACAATTCTCAATATTCGCGGAGATACGGCTGAAATAGTGG